>VUQJ01005094.1:7973-19774 GCA_015108635.1 Andinoacara biseriatus
CTCCTCTGTGCTCGATCAGGCCGTCTAAATTTAACACAAAAAGTACACACACTTGGGTTTGCTCAAGCCACAAATGCACAAATGTGTGTAAGAGGAAACACACAGGTTTCCAACAATATGAGATTTATTTCCAATCATTACATCATATAAATAATTGACACAAATTTTAGTGTACAGTTTAGTATTAAGGAGGCTGAGGGACATGTGTTGCAAAAGACCAACATTTCTGATTATTAATCTGTTTCACTTTCTTAGTCATCCAGATGCATGTATGGATGTTCAAATAAATAAATATAACCAAGTAAAAGTTTGCTACTGTGTGCATCATGTTTATTTTTATACTCACGTGTCCTTTTTTGGCTTGAGTGCCTGGGCCCAAAATATATGTGCATAAATATGAAGAGAACCCAGCTGACACAGTTATTGTATTATGGCACAGACGTTTGTTTTTGCCAGTCAATAAAGAACAAAGTTTGGCGTCTTTGTCTGTAACAAAACGAGGAGCTGGACTAAGAAGTGAGAACTGAAGGAGGACGAGCAGAAAGATTTGATTCACCAGAGACCAATCAGAGCTAAAGACAAGGGTTGCTAAGTCAATCTCATTTTTTAATTAGAAGAAACATTGGGGAAACCATAATATTGAACATTCAACAACAGCAACATGTTCTCACAACCTGAAGCTTCATTGGGACACTTGGAAACCATTTAGTTTGAATTTTATTCTTGTTTCTGTGGAAAGCCAGTTTGGATTATTGGGATACAGTTTAACCTCCCCGGTGTCCTTCCATGTTTTAGGTTCTCTTATTTGGACTCATCGTGAATCAGTTCTTAGTTTGTGTTTATCTGCTCTGAGCTTTGAACTTTTGTCACTTAGTTCTTGTTGTGTTTGAGTTCCGGTTACTGTTTTTGGACTCTGTTACTCGTGTGTAGTAAATGTACTTTATACAGCATCTCTCATTCAATACATTCACACACATCAGGAGTAAGTCAGTATCTCGGCTTAGGATGCAGACGGGAGCAGCCAGGGATTGAACCCCCAACCTTTCAGTTAGTAGATGACCTGCTCTACGTTCTGGTTTAGTTCAGTAAAGTTGTGCTCAGGAGCGATCCTGAGTGAGTTCCTGGTTTATTGGTGCTTAGTTCTGTTTCCTAACCTGTCTCATTGTCTTGACTGTTTACACCTTTACATAATTGTTAGAGTCAAGCTGTCAAACTTCATACATTGTTTATTGGTTTCATCTGGGCTAATTTTGAGTTCACGCTTCTAGTTTTGTGGATTTCGTTTGGACTCTATTTTTGGGAACAAAACAAACATTTGAATCAATCCTGATCAATCTGGGAAAAGACCGACGGTCCAAAGGAAACAGTCCAGGAATGAACTTTGAAAAGTAAGTAGTTGGTTTTTATCTCACCGGAATATACAAATGTTACAAAAATGAGGAATCTTAAAACAAACAAACTAAATTTTGGTGAAATTATGCAATATTAGTGTTGTTGCCACTTAATGAGGCTCATGTCCTGCTTGCTTTGGTTAGCTTGCTTAGCTGGCTGTTTTACTAAGAACCAAGCAGACAGTTCACTTTGTGACCAGACCTTTGGCCGATGTCCTGGTGTTAGACAACAGTTTGTAATATCCCAACTTAACCACATTGTCCTGAAGTTTAGTGATATTAAATCTCATCCTAAAATGAGCCCCTAATAAGACAGGCTCCTCCTCCTGTTGCTGGACTCTTTTTATCCTCACCTTTGTTATAATGATGAACATTTCTGCAGGACTATGTGTCCTGTTTCTCCTTACTCTTATTTTCTCATCAAAATATATAAAGTATATGTGTTTACGTCAAAATGCTTTTCAACATACATATTAACAGATGTTACATTTCTGATGACTTTTGCTACTATTTTTAACTGCCTTGGTGGATTTCCTTTGTCTTAGATCTGCCAGTGTCAGGTCAAACTCACTACTGCAAGGTGAGACTTTCCACCCCTGATGAGACACCAGGAAACATTCAGCAGTGTGTGAGGAAGAGTCCATCAGCTGGAGATGGAGAGAAGGACAGGAGGCAAAAACACAGCTGTTCTCTATGGTTGAGGGACTATAGCTAAATATTTGTTTCCTATATTTCCACACAAAGGCAATTACAATAACATATGTGGTGACAAAGAGAAAATGAGAAGTTTTATCTCCCATCTACATCACTGAGGTTCATCCTGCAGGACAGGATAGGATCTGTACTGGAATATAATATAAGGAAAAATAAAGGGAACCTTGGAGAGTTTTGATTTGATTCGTCAAAAAAATTCTAATGTTAAAAACACTTTTCAAAGTGGGATTGTGGTTGTTTCTCGCAGAGGAAGTACTCAGTTCCTTTAAGTAAAAAGTAGAAAGAGTACATAAGTATTTATGTACTCATATACTTTAAAGTGAATGTACTTTAAAGTGATTGTTCAATCAAACTACTATAATTTTGTCTCTAGTCCTATGAAACTTTGTTTTTAATCACTGCTACCTTTGTTTTGCATATTGCTGCTGTAGCCTTTTATATATTTTGAGGTAAGCTAATCAACAGCATTAGCTCAGTTTAATATTTTATGTGTTCCTGCCCTGTTAGACCCAAAAACATGAGTCTGTTTGATGTTCTCTTTTCCATCTTATGACAATAAAATTTAGAACATGCACTTGAAACAGTAGCAGCAAAGTCTGGTAGCTCTGATCTGCACTTAAACCGTATTTTGTTGTATTTTTATAGTGTTTTTAACAAGCACAGATGAATACTTCTGTGGGGAGAAGAGTTTAGTCAAGAGAAGAGGTTTTTTTCATTGAAATGGAGCAAATCTGGAAAATACCACCCTATTCCAGCTGAGATAAAGAGACGCTTTCGTGGTTTCAGTGCTGATGCAAAGGTGAAAGCTTGGATGTGGAGATATAAGCCCTCTCTGCCAACAGTCATCATGGGAAATGTCAACTCTCAGCCCAACAAAAGTGAATCAAAACATCTCAGACTCTAATGTGGATCTACCTGATTTCATCCTCATACTTTCAGATAGAGATGCTAAAGTCAGTGGTGAGAAAAAAGGTGGAGGTCTGTCTTTATCTGTGAACCACAGATGCTGTAATCCTGCACATATCACTGTCAGGGAGAGGATGTGTTGTCCTGATATTAAATTAGAGGCAGCTGGTATGTGAACACATTATGTACAATTCAGACAAACTGTATACTTGTATACATCCCACAGACAGATTGAGTGCTTTGTGAGTATATCAACTTCTGTAGAGACACAGTCATATCTACAAAAACTGTGCACTGTCCACAATAACAAACCGGGGAGTGACTTGAAGGCAATCCTCAAACTGAAAAAGGTGGCTTTCAGAGACGTTGACTCAACTCTCTCAACTCAACTTTATTTATAAAGCACTTTAAGATCAATGACATTTGCCAAAGTGATGTACACAGGTAACAACAAACAGGTTTAAATTCCATCCATCCATCCTCTTCCCCTTATCCAGGGCCGGGTCGCGGTGGTAGGAGCCTAAGCAGAGAAGCCCAGGCTTCCCTCTCTCCAGCCACCTCCACCAGCTCATCAGGAGTAATGATGAACCCCCCAAGGCGTTCCCAGGCCAGCCGAGAGATATAATCTCTTCAGCGTGTCCTGGGTCTACCCCGGGGCCTCCTCCCAGTGGACATGCCCGGAACACCACACCCGAGAGGAGGCCAGGAGGCATCCTAATCAGAGGCCCGAGCCACCTCAACGGATCCTTAAGGGAGAGGCCAGCCACCCTTTGAAGGAAACTCATTTGTGCCGCTTGTATTTGTAATCTATCGGTCACTATCCAAAGCTCGTGACCATAGGTGAGGGTGGGAACGTAGATCAACCGGTAAATCGACAGCTTTGCTTTTACTCTCAGCTCCCTCTTCACCACGACAGACCGGTGCAGCGTCCACATCACTGCAGAAGCAGCCCCGATCCGTCTGTCAATCTCCCTCTCCTTTCTCCCGTCACTCGCGAACAAGACCCCGAGATACTTAAACTCCTCCACTTTGGGTAGGAATTCGTCCCTGAGCCAGAGAGTGCACTCCACCCTTTTCTGGCTGAGGACCATGGCCTCAGACTTAGACGTGCTGATTCTCTTGCCAGCCGCTTCACACTCGGCTGCGAACCATTACACTGCAAGCTGGAGGCCACCACCTGATGAAGCCAACAGGACCTCATCGTCTACAAAAGGCAGAAATGAGACTCTGAGGCCACCGAGGAAGAAGCCTTCTGCCACCTGGCTATGCCTAGAAATTCTGTCCATAACAATTATGAACAGAATTGGTGACAAAGGGCAGCCCTGATGCAGTCCAACATCCACAGGAAACAAGTCCAACTTATTACCGACTATAGGGACCAGGCTCTCACTGCGGTTGTCCAGAGACTGAATGGCCCACAACAACAGGCCAGACACCCCATGTTCCCACAGGACCTCCCACGGGATACCCCGAGGGACACGGTTGAATGCCTTCTCCAAGTCCACAAAACACATATAGACTGACTGGGCAAACTCCCATTCACACTCAAATATCGTTGAGAGGATAAAGAGCTGGTCCAGCGTTCCACGACCAGGACGAAAACCAAATTGTTCCTCCTGGATCTGAGGTTCAACTAAAGGGCGGACCCTCTTTTCCAGCACACTGGCATGGACCTTACTGGGGAGGCTGAGGAGTGTGTTCCCCTGAAAGTTAGAGCACACCCTCTGGTCTCCCTTCTTAAAGATGGGAACCACCACCCCGGTCTTCCAGTCCAGTGGCATTGCCACGCGATGTTGCAGAGGCATGTCAACCAAGACAGCCCTTGTTGTCAACCAACATCGAGAGCCTTCAGGAACTCAGGGCAAATCTCGTCCAACCCAGGGGCCCTGCCACCATGTAGTTGTTTAACCACCTCAGTGACCTCACCCCTGGTGATGGGCAAGTCATCACCCTCATCCTCATTCTTGAAGTATTCACCCCACCCGCATTATAAACCGTGTGAGGGGAGCACTGCTTTCACCTCCTGATTCGCCTAACATTTTTCCAGAATCGCTTTGATGCCATCCGAAAGTCTTTTTCCATGGCCTCACCAAACTCCACCACCAGTTTTTGCTGTGGCCACTGCCTGACCTGCATTCCGCTTGGCCTGCCGATATCTGTCAGCTGCCTCCGCAGTCCCACAGGCTAACAAAGCCCGATAATACTCCTCCTTAAGCTTGATGGCTTCCGTCATCTCCGGTGACCACCATCTGGTTTGGGGGTTGCCACCACCATGAAAGGCACCAACCACCTTGCAGCCACAGCTCTGAGCAGCAGCCTAAACAATGAAGGTGTGGAACATAGTCCATTCAGACTCAATGTCCTCAGCCTCCCTCGAAGTTCTGCCAGAAGTGGGAGTTGAAGATCTTGCGGACTAGGGATTCTGCCAGGCATTCCCAGCGCACCCTCACAACATGTTTAGGTGTGCCAGGTCTGTCCAGCATCTTCCCCCACCACCTGATCCAACTCATCACCAGGTGGTGATCAGTTGACAGCTCAGCTCCTATTTTCACCCGAGTGTCCAGAACAGATCTGATGATACGATCACAAAATCGATCATCGACCTGCGACTTAGCGTGTCCTGGTGCCATGTGCACTTATGGACATCCTTATGTTTGAACATTATGGACAAACTGTGGTTTGCACAGAAGTCCGGTAACAAAACACCTTTCAGGTTCAGATCGGGCAGGCCATTCCTCCCAATCACACCCCTCCAGCTCCCACTCTCATTGCCCACGCGAGCATTGAAGTCCCTCAGCAAGACAATGGAGTCACCAGACGGAGCACCTTCGAGGACCCCACCCAGCGACTCCAAAAAGGGTGGGTAGTCTAGACTGTCATTCGGCGCATAAGCACAAACAACAGTCAGGACCCGTTCCCCAGCGCAAAGGCACAGGCAAACAACCCTCTCGTCCACTGGAGAAAACTCTGACCTACAGGCAGCAAACCGGGGTGATATAAGAATACCCACCGCCTCTCACCGAGGACAACTCCAGACTGGAATAGAGTCCAGCCAGTCTCCAGGAGACTGGTTCCAGAGCCCTGGCCATGGATCGAGGTGCGCCCAACTATATCTAGCTGGTATCTCTCAACCTCACGCACTAGCTCAGGCTCCTTCCCCACCAGAGAGGTGACGTTCCATGTCCCAATAGCCAGTCTTGATAGCTGGGGATCGGTCTCTGCCCTTGGCCACCATGCGACACACACTGCACCCGACCCCTACGATGCCTCCTAAGACATAGCGGATTGCCGCCAAACTTTAATCAGCTGGCTTTGTATCGTAACTCCACGTCAGTTTGTCCTATTGGAAAAATTCAAATGGCTTGTTAAAGCTCAGGAATTGCACTTCACAGCCCTGTAGGGGCATTAGGGTATTTGTTGCTGGAGGTCTGCGAACAGTGGCAATTTTGAAGTGCGTTGTGTCACAGCCGACACCTTCACCATTATAGGGTTAACCTGACTCTGTAGTTGGGGTGGGTGCTGGCACTGTGCAAAACATCCTGTATTGTAGTGATACCAAAAATAGTGTCCAGCTGAACGACACAACTACAGACCAGTGGACCTTACATCACACATCATGAAAACCTTGGAACAGCTGATTCAACACCTACTGAGACTTGAGGTCAAAGACAAACTTGATTCCATGTAGTTTCGATACAAACAACACATTCGAGTTAATAATGCTGCCCTCTACATGCTTCACAAACAGTGTAGTTTTGACTGACCAAATATGAAGTCTATCCTATTAAAACCCTAGGAAGAATTCAAAAAATTCCAAGGCTGGAAATCGCAGAAAATGGTGCCAAAATCACCTAATTAAATCAAAATGGCAGACTACCTGTTGGGTGTAGGGGGTCGTCAAGGGGCAGCCCGCAGGCCACATCCAGCCTGCCAGAGCTTTCCATCCGGCCCCTCAATAGTACTGCCACAGGTACTATACGCCAATCAATCATGTCAAATCAAATACCTGTCTCTGACTAGTTTGAATTATCAGAAGACTGCCAACGCCACTTCCTATCACCCTTAAATGCCGCCATGTCCCTAGAACCAATCAAAATGCAAGCACAGACCCTGTGACTTCAAGTATTTTCAGCACTACGCTGCACTAAGCAGCTGGCTTTCGTTGGCAGCCATCAGATTGTAAAAACAGCTGAAGGTGAGTCTGACTTTGTTTTGTGTAGAAAAAATGTTCAGCGATCAAACTCGTCTAACAAAAGAAAGTAAATGTCGTAATGAGATTTCCATCGGTGAACGTGTGGAAGGATCGCCACTGGCTGCCGAGCCTACTCCCCGGCCTGCGCAGGGTTTCGTCTCCTTTGCTGTGGGGGTCACATGGTCTGCTTGCAGGGGGACTGGACGGGTAGGAGGCTCTGGGTGTACCCACATGCGGTCACAGGTCCCTCATGCGTCCTTCCCTTGATTGTCACGAACCCCGCAGCCTAGTATCTACAATTCTGTTATTGTTAAAATTAATGTGCTGCCATTTTGTGCCATTGCGGTTGTACACTGTGAAACTATGTGGAAATTTTTTTTAATCACAGTCGGATATTTGGACCTTTTGCCTTCATTCACTCTGGACAGAGGACGTACTGAAGGTTTTACTGGTTTTGCCTCAAATCACAATATTATTTATTTGAAAGCAGGTAAATTATTATATTTATATTTTTGGAAAAAAAAAGGGACCTCAGTTGTGAAATGAAATTACTCTCTTAAAAGAAAAGTGAACAGGCGGATTTAGAGGGTTTTGGATCTGAACTCTTCATGTTTCTATATTGTTTTAAAAAAGAACAAAAACATTTCTGAAAAGTAGATTGTGCAGAGATAAACTCTCATGTAACGTTTCATTGTTTCTGTGCTCATCATATCTATAATGAGAACAACTGCACACAATTGCTGTGTTTCCATAACATCCGTCAACATAACAGAGAAAAACATGTGACTGCAAGACCTAAAAAATCACATCATTAGAAATAGTATAAATTCGAAAGGAAAATTGATGTATCAAATGATAATATATTACTTTGGATACTATATTCATTTTATTTTACTTTACCAGAGCATCTGGCCCTCACGCCTCACTGCCGAGGAAAAATTACAGCCCTTGGACAAATGTAGTTGATTACCCCTGACATAGAGGATGATTTTTTTTTTTTAAACAAATTAAGGCTTAGTTTGTAGCTTGAAGCTGTCTGCCAGGCTTCACCTGGTCTAACTCTATTCTGGGAGCTGACCCTACCAGCTACTTTGAGGTGTTGGTACCTTTTTGTAGCATTTTTAAAGTAAACAAAAATGACAAAGTGCTCCACCCTCTCTTTCCAAATATGGTCACTCCTGGCTCCAAAAGCTGACACTGAGGCTTTAAAATGTGGAACGTAACCCAATAGGTGACGTCACTGGGGTTACCTCCATCTTTTCAGTACAGTCTATGGATGATTTACAGACTATCAGTTAGTGAACAGTAGCGCGCGCGCGCGCGTGTGTGTGTGTGTGTAGGAAATGCGGTGGAGTTTCTCGGGTGGGCGGTGCAGCTCAGCGGCGCTCTAAAGAGCGAGCTGGCTCCGGCTTGTGCGTCAGTGTTTGTCGCCTGTCCTGCGCAGAGGACAGTTGGAGGGGCCAGTATGATGAACTGAAAAGGACTCCTTTTATTAAAATTTACCTGAGACTCTTCGGGACCTTTTTCCCTCCTCTGAGGTGTTTTTGTATTTCCACGCTGCGGCTCAGTTACCTGAAGGAGGCTCGATGACTTGAAGCAGCGACGGTGAGTTTAGTTTATTACGCTTACAAAACCGGTTACTAACTGTGTCAGGTTTATTACACATTTTCAAAAAGCTCTTCACAAGTTTATTTCTCCAATTTTTGAGCAGTTTAACCTCCTCAAAAAAACAACAACAACATAAATAGAAGTGAAAGTCACAGCAGCTTGTACTCAGGTGGTTTGACGCTGGTAATGGTGTTAAATTATTGAAAGTGTGACGATTGGAAGCCCGTGTTTTGTGCTGTGTGTTGAACTGCAGGAAGTCAGCCCGAAATTTAAGCAAACGGAGAAATATCTGGGTCAGCGTCAGTGGAAAGTGCAAACTGCGACCACATTTAGGCTTTTAATGAGTGCGATTTACATTTACGGGAACTATCAGGGGTGTGTTGGAAGATAAACCCACCTAAAATGAGGTTACACTGCTTCTGTGTGGAGAAAGTCAATGGAAAGATGAACGGTGACCCTAAAAGAATCGACATTTCTTTCTGATCACTTCACTAAAAACAGACTTCATGGGAGTTGGAGTGCTTTTAAAAAAGAAGAAGCCTGTAAAGGGCCGTGAGAACACGTCTTAAAATCAAAGTGATAGGTTTTACATTTTTAAAAATATTTACAATTTGATTTCTCCTGTAAGTGAGAAACATCATTTTCTTATTCCTACATGTGCGTTTCCTGAAGTGTTGACCACTTAACATTTAGAGAAAAGTCCCCTGTGTGGGAGACACGTTTCTTGCAAATCAAGTCAAAAAGACACTAAAGTGTGGGCTGATATCAGAAGTGCCTTCTGAGTCTGTTAAATTCAAATAACATGCCGCTGACTTATTTGACTTCTTATTAATGTGGAATGCTTACAATAAAAAGTCCAAACAGGGTTGCAAGACTCCCGTAACAGAGTCAGGGTCGCCCCGGGAGCTACAAGTTACTGTTTTTAAAACAGACTTTTCATCAAATATAGAAGCGTTAATCTCATTATAAAATAGAAACGTACAAGAGGAAGTGTACTGCGTTCATACAGCCTGTTGTCATCTGGAGTGTTTCTGCCACCATCAGGGGTGAAATAAATGGTTCCTGTGCTCTTAAATACCTTTGACAGGTTCAGGCTATTCATAATTTTGGCTTTAACAATCATCTTTTTCTTTAAATATATCAAATAACTTTATTTATGTTTTGTTCATATTGCCGTTTGGCTTTGAACTCTGAGCATTGTCATTTCACGTTTTCAGCCCCCCGCAAAAAAAAGAAAAGAAAAAAGCCTGCTCTGTGCTGCATCAGTCCTTTAAATCTCAGTGTGTTTGTTTTATCTTCAGCCAAAATTCAGGTACATCTTAAACCCGACACACATGGATGTCAGAAGGAAAAGGCCCAATGATGCTGCCCACGTCGGTCTACTTGGCTTCAGCAACTAATAGGTGAGAGAAGCACAGTTGTGTGCTTTCACTTTTAAACCACAGCAGATATCACACTGATAAGATTCAATGAAAGCGCAGAGCGTGAAATGGAAGTTCCACTTAGACTGAACTTTAATTTGCCTTCACTGTGTTTTTAACCATTGCTGCCTCACAGTCACATCAGCCACCTGAGCAGCCACCGCAACACACCTGAAGAAGATGATGAAACCATGAGCACAGAGCTGAGAGACGACAACATCCTTTCCAAACCGGAGTCCACCTTCAACCTTTTGGACCGCCACCTTCTT
Organism: Andinoacara biseriatus; assembly: GCA_015108635.1. Taxonomy (NCBI): domain Eukaryota; kingdom Metazoa; phylum Chordata; class Actinopteri; order Cichliformes; family Cichlidae; genus Andinoacara; species Andinoacara biseriatus. Next base: position 18,475 of record VUQJ01005094.1, read on the forward strand.
CCAGACCACAATGGCTCCCTGTTCAGCGGGGAGAGTCCGGACACTCAGCAAGAGCACAAGCACATCAGGTCCCTCCCCCAGTCCAGCTTCTGCTCATCACAGCCCCCTCGCAGCTTGCCAGCTGGGTACAGTCCGCCAACTCCTTTCCCAAGCCAGGCCTACGGCAGCTGGCTCCACCCGAGTTTTGCCAGCAGCTGGTCGGGGTATCCCAACAGCCTGCCGTCCTGTCTGAGCCAGAAGGATAACTCCAGCTGTTCTGGAGAGAGCTACCTGTCCAGATACAAGTTCCTATCCCTCCCCGGCACTCACAGCAGCAGCTTAGAGCAGCCTCTCTCTCTGCGCTCCAACCCCCCTTCAGCCAACCTCTGCCACCACACACTGTCTCCGTACTCGTGTGCGCCGCAGGGGCCCGCCTGCTGTGCTCAGTGCCCCGCAGACACCTTTGGCCGGGGGGCAGAGGGCAACAAGCACCCCTGGCCTGAGTTCCATCCAGCATACGGCCCGTACTGTAAGTCTGCTGCTCCCTTTTTTTTTTCTTTTTTTTTAAAAACCATTAAACCGTTCATGGCAACAGCGATATTTATTGTCTGTACTGCTGCAGATCCAGATGACTGCAGATTTCCTGCAGGTGGATTCACACAGATGTGAGTGGTGTGTTTTGTTTGTTTGTTTTGTTTTATTCTGATTCTCTCTCACACTGTTTGTTTCCAATGCCGGTTAAAAAAAATAAATTATATGTTAAATTCACGCAGCGACCACAACGCACCAGCCAAAGAGAAGTGGCCTCCTTGCAGCGCACCGCTGTCTCTGGAGCAGAGTGAGTGTTCACGAGCGGCTTGTTCCTGCGGTCAGATGAATCCTCCTCTAAAGATAGATCTTGTCTTTGTGTTGCAGGGCGTGTCTTTGTCACTTACGAAGCCGACAGCGACAAACACGTCAATGAGATCATCAACTTTGTGGCTCTGCTGCGGCACAATGGCTTTGACACGCACGTACGTGCAGTTTTTAGTCGTTTTGTTTTTGTTTGTTTAAAATGTACCTCCTCAAAATCTGAACTCGAACTGAAGTTCAGAGTCGGCTGGTTAGATTTTAAATGTATCAGAAAACTGGCACAAGTCCTTTTTAACCCAACATTATAAATTGATGGGCTGTTATTATAAATGTATAGCTTTTGTCTTGTTTTTGAAGGCTGGATTTAGCTCCTGCCTTTTAGTGTGTATAGTTATCTTATTTCAGCTTTGATTTTTGTTGTTGAGTTGCTGTCAGTGTCTTACAAGCTCAGCAGCTCGCTGACCCCCCC
>VUQJ01005106.1:8717-18773 GCA_015108635.1 Andinoacara biseriatus
CACCAGAATATAATGCAACCATGAGATGTTTTGCTGGGAGTTGTGGCCACAAACAAGCTCTTACCTTTAAATCTTTATCACTCCTGAAATCGCTGACTTCACCTGTACGCGTGCTCCATAACTGCGCGATCCCATGGCTGAGCCATAGAAATATTTAAAAAGAAAATGTAATGAAACTCAGTCTCTGTGGATCCCCAGTGGAAGCCAGTTTGATGCATCGAGTCTACATCATGTGGGAACGATAGATGGCAGCCTCGGCTTCACTTTACAGCTCCCTCACACACACACAAACACGATGCTGAGCCTGACAGTTTAATGCTCACTGAGCTTCTATTGATTTTGTGCATTAAACATTCATGCTTCAAATCAACAGCAGAAAACGGGGCAAAGCTAGAAAAGGAGAATATTTGAAATGGAATTTGAAAATGTAACCTCAAGAAAAAAAATCATAATAATCAGGATTCATTCAAAGCTGATTAACAGAAGTTATGATTCACCTGAAACCGGTGAGGGATGCTTATGTAGCGCCTGTCGGCGGCAGGTGGATGAGTAATCACACAAGGTTAAATTCCATGTAGAAATAAATAACGGTGGCGTGGTGGTTAGCACTGCTGCCTCACAGTTTGAATACCATCTGGAAGGCCTGGGTTCGATTCCACCTTGGCCTGGCCTCTCTCTCTCTGTGTGGAGTTTGCATGTTCTCCCCGTGTCTGCCTGGGTTTCCTCCCACAGTCCAAAGACATGCACTTACTGGGGTTAGGTTAATTGGCTGCTCTAAATTGCCCATAGTAATGAATGTGAGTTTGAACGGTTGTCTGTGTTTCTGTGTTGGCCCTGTGACAGGCTGGCGACCTGTCCAGGGTGTACCCCGCCTCTCGCCCTATGTCAGCTGGGATAGGCTCCAGCCCCCCCGTGACCCTGAAAAAGGAAAAGTGGAAGCGAATGGAAATTTTCTTTTTTTTTTTTTAAGGAATTAATTCTTAAATTGACTGTATTTGGTCACGCTGCTTTAAACTCTGCAGCCTTTCTGTGGGAGTGGGATTCACACTAGTGCCGATCTACTGCTAACCTGCACATTATTCATATTGACTTAACATGCACTGAAATAGAGCCTGGAGCTGCTGAAGGAGGCGAGGAGCGACAAAGGAGCAGGTAATGAAGGAGACTGAGAAAGACAGGAATGAGAAAGGAGATGACAGCAGGGAGACACAGATGTGAGATGGAAAGAGGAGATGGAAAAATGGTATGAAAAGAAGGAGCAGGAGAGTTGCATGGTAAGAGGTGAAAACGGAATGGATGTGCAGAACAATAAAGAAGGAGGAGGCTAAAATTCAGGTGAGAGGTAAAGGTAAAGGGGGAATTAGGGCTCAGCAGCAGTAGCGTGTTGGCAGTCCATTGGCAGCTAAAGACTGCTCGCCAACCTGCAGTGAGCATGTGTCGTCAGGTGGGGGTAGTGTCAAAAATATGTGGACCAATCAGTCTGCTGTGGACAAGAGTGAAATGAACATACAAAGAGCAACCAAGTATTAAAAACAATGAAGTGTCCACTGCAGTCAATGTCTGTACTTTGCATGTGCTATGTTTTTTAAAGGTTGTTCTTTTTTAGCCATGCTTCTTGCATCCCTTGTGAACTCCATTGTCACTCCCTTACCTTTTCCAGCAGGCTTTTCAACCAATCAGCATTCAGCCAAAGCACAGCATCATCTATATCCAGCAACACAAAACCACTATCTGTAGGCTCTCCGTAGGCAAATATATACACAAACATACACAATCGTGGTCCCTTAAATTAAGCATAAGTAGGGGTGGATTAATCCATATATCGATAACATCGATACCAACATTGGTAAGGGTATTAGAGCAAAACTAGCCTGATAGGATTAATGCTTTAGTTTGTTTCTAAGTTCACCACATTGACCCTGTTGCATGAAAAAGTTGACATGTCTACAGACACGGCGTGTCTTCGCTCCTCCCCCTCCTACCTGCTGTGTTTTGTTGCCGTGTGGTCGAATGACTCAGCTGCTCTGAGGAGAAACGTGTAGGCTGCAGTGAGTGAGAAACAGGAGCATCTTGTGGAGCTATTTTACAGCTGTAAATGGAAAATATTGCAAACAATGATGCATGTAGGAAGAAAATTCTCTGCTATGGCAAAACCACCAATTTATGGAAAGACATGAAAAAAAATGGGAAAACAGAGAACATTGTTCCTGGAACGAGGAGAACAGGGAAATCCGCCCAGACAGACCCAGACCCCCAGCACAGAGTATTGCTACTTGGTATCAGTGATACTGGCCCTGTATTTATACTGTATGCTATTAGATCAACAGGTGAAACCTTGAAAGTACGGTTAAAAAGGTACAAGTGAGCATGTGCAGCACAGAGACCAGAAGTGCAGCCAAAAAGGAAAGTGCAATCCCTGTAAAACGTGTGAGAAATGTGAGGAAAGAAGAGAGAACATGAAGAAATGAGAGAGGAAAACGGTAAGTGATGCAAAGAGGTGGAAAAAAAAAATCTTCTGCACCTCTTTCTGTTTTGAAAATAAGAGTTGAGCACAGATAACAGGGATGGATATAGAATAGACAGGCCAGAATAGACGAAATATGTGCAGAAAAAAACAATGCTAAATTGTCGAGAAAGGAGTTACAGTGCAAAGACCGCATGTAGGAGTGAGGGACTGAAAAAATGGAGGTAGAAAGAGAAAGGGGAGAGCAGGAGAGGAGAGCAGATGCCAGCTATAAAGTAATGCTCCACTAATCTGTGTCTGTCATGCTCCGAATATGAAACACCAAGTGATGACCGCTGTGATTCACTACTGCTGGCTACAAACCAGTCACGGTGTGTGTGTGCACACAACTTTCCATTCAGTGTCGAGGTTTCCTTTTAACAGCAGATTTGCTCTGATGTGATTCATAACGACCTGCCTTCAGGGGGGGTGGGGGGCACAAGGGACACACATGCACTCACACTCCCAGTGTTTGGAGTTCACAAAACAAGATTACAGTTTTACATAAAATTTAAATTCTGCTTGAATCTGAGGGGGCAGCATCATGTGTCCACGCACACGGGGAAACGGAGCTGAGAAAAATCTGTCACAGGTGCGCTACACGTGTGTGTGTGTGTGTGTGTGGCCTTGACAAGGTTTAACACACTCTCAGACACAAAGGGATGGATGTGTGTATTGAGGAAGAAACACAGTGCTGTCATCTCCCATCCACATCCACAGGAGTGGACTCTGAGCCACCCAGCCAAGTAGCCACTAATGGAGGTTTGATTGACAGGTAGTGACACTCAGAGGCCAACCCTGTGACTCACTCTGTCAAAGCCTTGTGTGTTTATGTGTGTGTGTGTGTGTGTGTGAGAGGGAGAGACCCTTAGCCTAATGGAGTCAGTTGCTGCAGGTACACAAAAGAAAATCGCCGGACGAATGCAGTTGTATGACAGAGTTGCAGGTTGTGCTCACACTACAGTCTGACGCACTTTTGTGTAAACATACACAGATTTAAAGGAGCCAATTAAATTTAAAAGAATGAACAAAATTATCAACAAATATTAACTTTTAGATCTTGCGTCTGAGACATGATACTAACTGCCTGTCCTGTCATTGGTTAACTGATTAGCCTGTAAGACCATTTTGTGCATTGAGAAACAACAAGAAGTCACTGTAGCATCCGGTGTGCCACCAGGGCAACATGAGGAAAGTAGCAGCACAGCACATTTAAACCTCTTGTTGACAGAGTGCTGGTTGAAGCTCTTTAGGAGCTGCCATTAGGCTGTCGCCACGTTAAACAGCAGAACACATTTAGCAGCAAAGAAAAAAAGATAGAAGGTTTGATGCAAAACTCGTTTTTATTTTAGACACATAAGCAAACAGCTATTTATGATGCTAGCCTTTGTTTTTGCTTTTAAAGGAAGCTCATTTTATAAGGTTTTTATAAGGTTACAAAAACCTTCTCAGAGTTGTCTTAATTCAGGCATTGGAGGGTTTTTGAGTTTTTGAGGTCACACCAAAGCATCTAAATCGGATTTAAGTCTGGACTCGGACTCGGCCACTCCAAAACCTTCATTTTGTTTTTTATGAATCTTTCAGGGGTGGACTTGCTGGTGTTTTTCGGGTAAGTGGGTAAGTGTCCTGCGTTTGAGTTTCAGGGCACAAACTGATGGCCGGACATTCTCCTTTAAAAATAAATGCTGCAAATTCGTCCTGTGAAATGACGCAGTGAATGGCTGCATTAAGAACAGGTGAATCCGAAAAATATTTTTTAAGCAGGAAAGATTCTCATGAAATTTACGTGTGTAAAGGCCTTTAATTTTAAAGCAGATGTAACAGGATGCAAACCTTTCCCTAAAGTCTTGAGGATCATCAAGATGGTTTTTTGGCAAATGTGAGACGAGCCTTTGTGCACTTTTTGTTCAACAGTCTCCTAGGAACTCTCCCATGGATACCATTTTTGCCCAGTCTTGTTCTCATTGTTGAATCATGAACTCTGACCTTAAGTGAGGCCTGCAGTTGTTTAGATTTTGTTCTGGGTTCTTTTGTGACTTCCTGGATGAGTCATTGCACTTTTGGAATAATTTGGTCGAGCACTCCTGCGAAGGTTCACCACTGTTCCAGGTTTTCTCCGTTTGTGGATAATGGCTCTCACTGGCCCCTTTTCCACCGACCGGGTGTTGGTGCCAGTGTTTGAACCATTCAGCGTTTTTCCCACCACAAACACACTCGGTGCTCGGCCGAAAAATGGGTTCAACTCCAGCACCGCAAGCTAGCTGGTCTGGAACCAAGAATGTGTGATGAAAGCGGCAGAAGGCCGTGACTCTGCCGTCTCAATGTAAAGTTTTCTACCGCTATTTCACTGCATGGTGTGCAATACACGAAAAAGTGATGTGATATTAACGCCTGTGAATTAGGTTGGGCTATAAGGCTGAACTTGCTGCTTTGTATCGGTTCATATCACAGATAAAAGGACACAAAGTGCGTACTTGTTGTCCTGCTTGTAATCGCTGTCTGTGTTTACCTTGTGCCTCACACAGGCCCCTTTTCGATTGAATGGGTGCCGGTGCCAGTATTTGAACAGTCCTTAAGCATTTCGCCAGTTCATTGGAACCAGCACGAGCACCAGCACGAGCACCGGCACCTGGGCGGTGGAAACGTGGTAACTGTGATTCACTGGAGTCCACTGGAGATCTGTTCTTGAGTTTCTTTGTGTCGTGGCACGATGTGTTGCTTTTTGAGATCCTACTTTACGTTGTCAGGTTCTATTTAAGTGGTTTGTTTTGGATAGTTTTTTCCTTTAATAAATGATTATCATTTAAAAAGTGTGTTTTGTATTTACTTGGGTTATTTTTGCCTAATATTAAAATTTGTTTGATGATTTAAAACATGTAAATGTGACACACGTACAAGAAAAGAAATCAGGAAGGTGACTAAAGCTTTTTCACAGCGCTGTCTAGATATCTGCACACACACACACAGACACACACACAATGGGGAAAAATCATGCTGGATATCTGTACTATGGTCTGGGTAATGTGTTAGGAATGAAAGGAATCCACATCATTTGATGGAAATGGTCAACGTAGAGGCTCAAAGGCACCCCGAAAATCAAAAAGAGAAAAATAATGCAGCAGGCTATTTACTGAAACGCAACTCCAAATGGTTCTCAATAGTTTGTATGGCCCCCATATGCTTGTGTGCAGACCTGACAATGCCGTGGCATGCTCCTAATAAGGGGGGGATTTCCTCCCAGATCCGGACCAGGGCTTCACTGAGCTCCTGGACTGTGTGTGTGTGTGTGTGTGTGTGTGTGTGTGAGAGGTGCAGTGTCGAATGGACCGAAACATAATGTCCCAGAGGTGTTCTATTGGATTTAGGTCAGGCGAGTGTGGGGGCCACTCAGTGGGATCAATTCATTCAGATCCTTTAGCCAACTTCACTTTGTCAGGTTCTTTTTAAGTGATGTCTTGATTCAACAGGTCTGTCTCTAATGTGTGTGGCTAGTTAAATTAAAAAAATGTTTCCAAATGCTTCCCAAAAAAATTGAGTTACCCACCGTTACTTCATGATTTAATGGTGGGGGGTCAACACTTTTTCCAGATAGGTTCAGGCAGGTTTGATCTTTTTCCCTTAATGAAACTCCAGAAAATGGCCCTTAGGCTTCTTTGCTCTGTGACTTTAGTAAACACTTAACTGGTGAGTGTCAGGGTCCTGGGTCTTGAGTTTATTGTGTTTATTTCTAGTTTACTAATTTACAGCATCGCTCAGTTTATTTTGACCAAAACTGAAGAAAAAAACTCAAGGTAAGAAAAAGGATTAGTGTATAAAAAGCACTAAAATATTTGAGACTGTTCAACTCAAAGATGACAATCAAAAACTAAATGCAAGAAGTAAGGAAATTACTCTGTACTGTACCAGGTGGAGTCAGTACAGTTATTATGGCCTGTTCACCACAGTGCACTGTAGTGCAGTATAGCATGGTCAGTATGACTGGAAAAGACCTACTGAATTTATGAAGTTTAGCCTATTTCAAATAGAAGTAAAGCCGGCAAAAACGCTGACTGTGTAACTTAATAGACTTATCGGTATTACAGCTCTATCAGTCAGGCATGGGGGAAAATGATGGATTATAAATGTTATTCCATTAAATTAATGTTTAGAGGTGTATAAGACAGCTTAAGCCTTGTTCTTTCAGCTGCAGCCCAGGTGGTGTTTAACAGTCTGAGAGAAAGTAAAGAATAAATATAAAAACAAAATTTAAAAGCAGGCTTACTCTACATGCAAATTTGATACATGGTCCACAAGCACAAATATATGCTCTGTTTTAGGATCGTATATTAAAGCTTACAGAACAATAAAAGTTTTGCAGAAAGTTTTGCATCCAACAGGAAAAAAGTCAAGGAATGAAGTTGAATCTAAGAATCTAAATTCCTTATTGATGCTCATCAGGGAAAGACGCTATCAAAGAAAACTTCAGGCCTTCTTAATATCCATGCAAAGATGTCTGAGGGATCTTCCAGGAATGACATTATTTTCTGGAGGTTTGATTGGTTTAAATATCTGGCACAGGAAAGTGCATCATCATGTACCAACGAGAACCTCCGTCCTTCAGCCAGAACACTGAAGATGGGTCTTCCATCATGACATTGAACAAGAAACCTAAAGGATTTTGAGAGTTTCTGTAAAGAGGAGTGGACCAAAATCCCCTCCTGAGATGTGTGCAAACCTGGTGACCAGGTAACAACTACTGCTGTGTTTGCTAACAGGAGTTTCGCCAGCAAGTACCAAGTCCTGTTTTGCTTGGGGATCAAATACTTATTTCCCTCAATTTATAACTTTCATCTAATGTGTTTGTTCTGGATTCTTGGTTGATATTCTGTCTCCCTCCATGAAAATGAAACTACCATAAAATTAGAGATGATTATGTACAGAATCATAATCATGATTATTTTTGCTCAATACTGAGCTCTCGATTATTTGTCACAATTATGAACCGATTTTAGTGACAAAATGTTATTTTGTTGCATTGTCGTGAACAGAACAGTTATTTTCACATCTCCACAAGCCTTTGCATCAAAATAAAACTGAAACTCCTCATTCACCTAAATTCAGGACGTCTCCATCCATCCTCTGATCCTTTTCAGGGTGACAGGATGGCCAGAAAAAACCCACGCATGCAAATGTGCAAAGTTCACACAGAAAGACCCCTGGCCGAGGTGCAATCAAACCCCGGAGGCAACAAAATTGGTCATATTTCTCCTCTGATTTTAGGTGAGTTCCCCACCCACATTTTACTGTAGAGCACAATTCAGTTGAATTTTTATTGTAACCAAGTGTTGCACGCAATACTTTTTGATTATGAAAGAAGTCCTTTTTTTCTACCACTTGTTGAAAACTGATGGATTTTCTCCGCTTCATTAAAGCCGTGGTAGCATGGATAGCCTTGGTGAAAAATAAAAGTCTCCTCAGTCTGTGTAATTAAGAACACGAGTCCTGAAATGAGCTCTCCTGGAAGCCCTGTTTAGCTTCTAAGGTAAGAACTGTTCATCTATTTTAATAAGATAACACTTTCATGAGCACCCCTGAAGGTCGGCAAAGAGGGGAAGAAATTTTGTAATTGCTTCTGATCGACTTTTAAAAGTCGACCACTGGGGGAGAACAAACAAAAACAACAACAACATAAAAAAAAAAGACAGCTTAATAAGACAGCGACTAATGATAAACAATTATCTGCACCCATCACAGGCGTTACAAGCAAAAACAGCTAGAAATCCAGATGTGTGTTCCAGCTTTAACACCCCCCCCCCCCGAACTGTGACAAAACACAGAGCGAGTGACCCGCTGAGCCACAAAATATAAAAACAGTGGTTAATTTCAGCAACGACGCAGCACACGACACTAGTAAGCAGCTGTTTTACTTTTGTTTCAATTATATTTAGCTGGTTGGTGCACCTCTACTACGCTGCTGTCAGCTTGACATTTTGTTAATGCCAAGGTTAATGAGCGTCTGAATGCAGACCTTCTAGACCTTACTGCAACAGATTCACACTGACATGCTCTTTTAAGGCGCACGCATAAATGATGGATTGAAGGTTCTATAAATGAGGAACAAATAAAAATCAATCAAAAGTCTGTGTGATCAGAGTGTGGTGGAGATGGGGAGGAAGTTGGTTGCATGAATGCGAGTCTCAAAGGCAGAATGGCAAGAGCACTCAGATTTAAAGCACGCAGAATAGCGGCTGATTGGCTCCCAGAACGTGGGCAAGAACATGATTGGACTAGAGTAATGATGTCAGTATTGAGTCTGACAGTGTGGGAAAGTGGAAGTGATGTAAAGAATAGACTAGCAGCCTGAACAGCAGGAAAGCAGGCAGGTGAATGATTAAAGAGCTTCCTTATTGAGTGAATGCATAGGCTTCATTTCAAATAGTGTTGTATTAAAAAACACAATCAAAGCATCCAAAAGTCGTGATTCCTTCCCACCAGTACAGAAATGACTGTGCAGTAATTTGCACAGCAACCTGATTAGACCAATACATGCCATAGACACCCAGGTTGTGCTCAGTGTTATACACTCTTGGCAAAGGAGAATATTGTGTTGACAGTTCTACTGCCTGTAGCAAGGCCTGTACAGAGGAAAAAACAGGGTTTCAGTGACACTGCTGTTCCAGCCATCATGTCTGGGCAATAACATGGATGAGCTCAGTGAGCTGATTAAGACCGAGTGGGAACACAGCAAGTATAATATGACTGGCTTCAGGTCTTTTTGGGCAGAGATGGACCAACAGGTAAGAAGAAATGTGGAGTTTTAGCTGAACAGTGATATAATCCTGGACATATTATTGTGAAGGAACTTCTCTGCAGCCTGAACATTAAACTGTCAGCTGGTGGAATGTGCCCATATTGTTTTCCAAGTGGATTTCCCATTACAGCTGTGTTGGAATACAGTTTTAATCCAACTTGGATTCCTCCATCAGCTGACACAGTGGTCATCCAAATGACTGTGGCTCTGGTGAATGGCTATTAAATGGTCAATCCAGACTACTGTATTTTTTGCACTATAAGGCACACCGCATTTAAGGTGCAATATCGATGTTGTGTGCATGTATTAATCAGGCACGTAGTAAGAGAAAGACAACGGACGCCAATGTAAACAGTTAAACCGCCTGTTTACTATACTTCTTCTGTGTCAGGAAAACAGTACAACACACCTAGTTCTAGGTTACAGCAACGCCTAGTGTTGAAGTAGAGTAACTGAATACACAACACATTTCCCCCCTTGTTAAACAGCTTACCCAATGGGACAGAAATGTAAATCCCCTAAATTCAAACAATATCTTGGCAGTAACATAATACAAATGTAAACAGTTGTTTACCTATTTAAGTAGTGCAAATAACTCAGTTACTCAGTAAATAAACATTATATAAACGTAATCTTGTGCAACTAACAATATCTGACCTGTACTCTGCATTTGCAGTACATATTTGTAAACATCCAAATAACTTTGGGTATAAACACTATCAGTACATTTCAGTCACTTTACATTCTTCAAGCATTTTTTTTT
>VUQJ01005116.1:18371-30549 GCA_015108635.1 Andinoacara biseriatus
TAGTAACTGAACCAATAAACTCATCAGGAAAGTGTTCAGAGTGACATAGGCCAATTTCCCGTGGACTTGTATGCAGTCTTTTTTGCACCCAAAGGAGTGCAAAATTTATGAGTTGGCTTCACTTTTCATACCCAGAAGCTACGTCCGTCTTTTATACTGTCTTTGATATCCACCTATCTTTTTATTCCTTACCTCAAGCAGTATAGTGAGCTGGGCGTTTCTGTAGTCATCCCCATGAGCATCTAAGGTCTTCATGAGGAATCTGTGAACATTTACACAACCCACAGATGAACCATCAAGTGGGAAACTTCTCAATTTTTTTTAATTTATTTTTTTTTTTTTACAAAAGCTTCAGTCACTATAATGAAGGTTTATACCTCCGTTCCTTCTTCAAACGTCGTGTAATTCTTTGTACTTGGTGAAGGCGACCCAGGATTTTCTGATTTACCTGAACAAAGTGTATGTATTGGATAATTGATTAACTGAAATATTGCAATACTAAAGCAGCAGCAGAATATTTAGAAATAGGCTTTCTCAGAAATAATTATAGCACAAAAACCAATGTGGAAATATATGTTTGGTTGGAAGGAAAAAAAAAAGTGTATCTACCTACAAATTATATCAAACATCAGGCCCCAGCCACTACCTTAATGATACCAGATGTGGCTATCGGATAACTGCTAATAATTAATGTTAGCAAACGATAGTGTTGTTGCAACAGGAGTTTTACTAACCTCTCAAAATTCCTCCTAAAATGTTGTTCAGTGTTGTGAACATTAGCTACTTCAGCTGCTGGTGAAGGGAGGGGCTGTGTGCCTACCAGCAGGGTAATATGTGAAGTTTTGTGTCAGCTTTGGGAGGTAAAGATGGTGCCTGTGTTGTCGATACTGCCACAGTAATCCGATAGTAATTTTCAGTACCGTACACATACCTGTTCGATTTCTTTACATCTCCTGCTCAGAGCCAGATATTTCCTTTTATCAAGAGCTCTTTTGTCTTCATCTTCTTGTGTTGTGCTCTCAAGCAACTCTGTGCCTCCTGGGCCCAGCTCCACCTAAACAATTAAAAAAACAAAAACAAAAAACAGGTGTTTGTTTTGTGTTTGACATCTCTGTTCTCACAAGAAGAAATTTTCAGTCGTTCAACATTTTACTACAAACCCAAAGTAAAGCAGTCTTCTTATTACAGCCATGCTACACTGTAAGTGCTAAGACATAATAATAAAAACTCAATTATAGACATCCAACACATGTAAATGTCTGCAGCCCATGGAAGTGTAACCTTCTGCTTTGAACCTAACTCTTCACACTGTATAATTCTGGAACATTTTAAAAATGGGAAAGGACGGGGGCGTGAGGATATGCAAAGCAGGAGTTGCTCAGAAACATTCCCATGGATGATCTCTGTGCCACAGAGGGCTTTTCCCCTCTAGGACCTCCTGAAGTTCATGGCGAGGGGGTCAGTCTCTGAGCAGTAATGCAACCTTAAAGAGAAAAGACAGAACACAAGAGCACCGCTGAAGGGGTGCCAGTGCTCGGCTGTTCTGGATTCGTAATGGCAGTGGGTGGTCAAAGTGTTCAGTGAACAAGTGTGTGAAACTTGATAGGTCTAGCTTGAACAGCATACATCTATAGCGTGAACTTGAAGATCCTAGGTGAGATGGTTGTCGAGTTAACTTAACCTCTAACCTTCAGCTTGAGATTCAAGCTTATCCAAAATTTTTAGTAGATCCATCTATGCTAGGTCACATTGTTCTCAAGTTATGGCCAAGTTATATGTTTTTGTGGAACAAACACCAAAGCTATGACAATAGCTCAACTTTTTCTCCAAAACAGCGGAGCTAAAAACTAGACTACTGAACCACAATTTAAAAAAAAGAAGAGAGCAGAGAAATGGAGTAACCTTCTGTGAAAGATGAGCTTCATTAAGCTTATATTTTAATATAAGCTTGATTTCACAGACATTAGCCAAGAGAAACTGGATGTGGGGGACTGCCCACCTCTAACTGTAGGGCACATCATTTTTTTATAGTTTCGTGTTTTCTAATTAGTTCTTATTTTACTTTGTTTTGAGTTTTTGTTTTTGATTCAATTTAATTTCAGTTAGTTTCCAGAGTGGTTGTTACAGTTTAGTTTTTATTGCTTGAAAATGTTTAGTTTTAAGTCTAGTTTTTAAGGAGTTTCAGTGTTAGTTTTAGTCTTTTAGTTTATTACATTATGGAGGTTATTTGTCAATCAAGCTTATAGTTAGGGCTGGTTCAGGTGACCCTGAACCATCAATTAGTTATGCTTTGCTAGGCCTAGGCTGCTGGGGAGTTCCCACAATGCACTGTGTTTCTTCTTCACTCACCTGCTTTCACTTCGTTTATACACCACCCTGCAGTATTGTTGGGTCTTTACCTTTACCTTACAATACAAAGCGCCTTGAGGCGACTGTTTGTTGTGAATTGGCGCTGTATAAATAAAATTGAATTTAATTTTTAGTTATTATTAATCTCTTCCACAATATGTCTTTTGTCCTGTCCCTCCCCTCACTCCCAACCGGTCACAGCAGATGGCTGCCCCTCCCTGACACTGGTTCTGCCGGAGGTTTCTTCATGTTCAAAGGAAGTTTTTCTTTCCCCTTGTTTCAAAGTGCTTGATCATAAGGGGTTGTTTTGATTGTTGTGTTTTCTCTGCAATTATTGTATGGTCTTTACCTTACAATATAAAGCACCTTGTGGCAATTGTTTGTTGTGATTTGGCACTATGTAAAAATAAATAAAATATAGATAATTTTGAATTTATATCTACTAGCAACATTGGAGACCTGGTTAAATGAGTGGTGACTTTGTGTTAAAGGGAGCACTGACTACATGTTGCCACTCATATTGACATGACCATCAGCTTTTAACAAGATCAATAGCATTACCTCTCCTGGTCCCAGCTCTACACCGCCAGGCTCCAGTTCTGCCTCCAGGATGTGACCTCCAAAGAGAGGAGGCAGAGCCAAGCCAGAGAAATCCTCCATCATCTGAAGAGAAAGAAGATTTTCTGTAATTGTAAAAAACAGATGATGCAGTGGTTGTAAGTCATTTAGCCGGAAGAAATACTAGCAAATTCAATCAGCTATTCAACAGGCTCAATGGCCCGACTGCCCCGGGCCAGCGATGTTATTTTGACCAATTACTTTGCCTAGGAAGCAACTGAAATTGAAATGGACCCTCATTGGTCACTATTTTCACTTAAAATACCAACACAAGGCCTTTCATCAAAGCACCTGCGTAGATTTGTTTCACTCAGTGACAGCACAATTGAATCACAAAACAGCTGCAGCATTCCGGGGTGAGCCGAAAGAAGAGCACAAAATTTACTCCACAACATTTATTTTAAAGGTTTAGTTAGACATATTTTGCTGATATAGTCATAACATAAAATTTAAATCTACTAATAAATTGTGCGATGTTGTTATAGATCATTCAAGTAATTAAAGTAATTACAACAGCTTTTTGTGGATCAGTGAGCCTGATTTACCGGGAGCCCTAATTGGGTAAATGTTTGCTGAACACTGGAGTAAAGTTCAAATTAAAATTTGGCGTGTTTTAGACTTCTGATTACACCTGGATTTTCTTTCTATTTTAAAATGTCTGTTTTTTCTATTTTATTTAGTCTATTAGCACTTACATTTGTTAGTCCAGAAACAGTGCTGTAGCCTGCGGTTTAAAGATCCACTGCGAACACTTTCATCATCAAACTGACCGCAGGCTGCGTATTATTCTGACGTTGGCGCTGTTAAACTTTAGATACAACGATTTACTAACATGATAATTGACTTAAATCAAACGCAAGGCTTCCAAGGATCTTCTGCTTCCCTTTCTGTTTATGTGCGTCGGGCGCAGGAATTATACGTTGTTGTTTTTTTTGTATTTACTACATTTCCCATGAGCCCTCGCTCGGTGGAAACAACACCAGACAATATGGCGGGTATGTGTGTATTTTGCCATGTTTTCGACTTCTAATCAGTGAAATTTGATTTACCTGGACCTCCGGGTAGTACAAATAAATACATTAAATATTTAAAATTACTCTAAATGGATATTAGAATTATTAATATAATAATACATCCTTTCGAAATAAAACGAAATATGTGACCTTGGATGTGTTGCTAACGTTAGCTAACATTAGTTAACCGCACGTAGCCTGTCACTCGGTGCAGTTTTTAACCTGCCTGTGGGTTTCTGTCTGCAGGAATCGGATCGTTCCTGAGGAATGCCTGGAACAAGGAGCCAGTTATCGTGGTTTCTTGTGGGATTGGACTGCTTGGTGAGTAACCGGCCTCCTACAGAAAGCTCAGAAATGTGTAAGAGAGGAAGCAGCATAGCTTTAAATAACATACACTGGCAATTCAGCAGCCCCGATGAATGACCGTGTATCAACATCACAGGTTTGCTGGTAGCACACCCCAAAATAATGCGCTGGCTTGGATTTACTTTACCCCAGCTGTCGTCTGTTCAGGCTAATTTAACGGTATATGCTCAGCAGTAAAAGACTGAATGAAGAAAACAAATATGTACTTTAAAATCTTTTTCTCAAGTCAGTTTATTTACATAGCACATTTTAAAACAACAGGAGTTGACCTAAAATGCTTTACAGGCACAGTCATTTGTAAGCCAGGTCTCAAGAATCAAGTTACAAACACCTTGAGTTTACAGTGCGTTTGACCAAACCATGATGGACCTCAGACCTGATTAAGTCAACTGAGAATAGGTAGGTCGTTGGTCTTTAGAGCTGGTTTAAGGGTGTTGTTGTTGAACAGGTTCTTATGTGGGAAAGCAGACTATTCAAGAAACTAGGGGCAATAACAACAAAAGCCCAGTTGCCTTTATTTTTTAGGCGAGAAGAGGGGAAGAAGAAGAGAAGTTGTTGGAATGATGACATCAGTGACCTGGAAGCAAAATACATAGTTAAAAGCTCTGTAATGTATTGTGGAGAAAAAAATAATTAAAATTTAAAATGTATTTGATACGTTGCAGATAGCCAGTGCAGCTGAGCTAAAATGGGAGTGATGTCTTCTCTTTTAAACCATCTGCAAACAAGAGAGTGGCATTGGGCAATCCTACATACAGCAAATTGCTTATATACAGGTGGCACAGTGGTGTACTTAACCAGCAAGCCTTTCTGTGTTCCACCTTCCTCTCACAGTCCAAACACATGCACGTTGGTGGTTCAAAACAGGCCGTGGATGTCGGGCGGATAAGTGCTTAAAATGGCTGTATGAATGTATGGGTAAAATTTGACTTAGTGTAAAGTGCGTTGAGTGATCAGAAAGACTAGAAAAGCTTGTATGCAAGTACATTACATTATTTAACAACACGATACAGAATTTATAGAATTTTGGGGGCTAGTACCAAATTAGGTTAGTTCTAATCATAACAGGGTAATTGTCCAAGAACTTTCCAGTAGTGTATTTCACAAACTAGTCGGCTTCTTGAAATTAAAATGTTCCCTGATTTGAACCAACCATTTGCACATTTGTGATGTTTCTCTGCTACGTGTGCTGCAGACAGTAGGCTTTGTTGACTGGTCATTTCCAGCCATCAGTGATTTAAAGTGTGTTTGGTGATTCTCTTATGGTCCCTTTCAGGTTAAAAAAAAAAAAAAAAATCAGTGTGCACACATACAGTTTGTAGTTCTCAAAAATAAGCTCTGAATTTGTGTTGATTTTTAACACCAATCCCTCAGACCGCAATCACTAAAGACGGCTTAACTGTCTTATGCTTGCTGCCGTGTTTTGTGAAAAACAAACTGTTGTATAAAGAAGACAAGACACAAAGAACAAGAACGTGCGTAATATGGCTGAATTCTAGCTGGCACTTCTTATTAAAACAGCACTGAATTGCAGTTTACATACTAATTATTTTCTGGGTTTGATTTCCAAGGAGGCAGACCACTAACCACCATTCACAAATGCTACATTTGTTCATCTAGTTGCCCATCCCTGGCTGAGAGTATTGTAAACAGTAAGGTTCAAGCTGCTTTAAAAAGTAAATTATGTGATAGAATTTCTAAATCATCCCAAGCAGCTTTTTCTGCAGTATGTAGTTTTATAAAGTTTTCATATTGCTGAAAAGTGGTTGTCAGTGGTTCCTGGAGGTAACTGGCTCTCGCTGGATGAAATGGGACTCAAGGAAGGTGCTGCACCAAAAACATCCTACGGATTGCTCTGGTTTCTAGGAGATTGCCATGGTTGCATGTAGTTTTTGTGTTTGTCTGCGATACAAACTGGAAATGAAGAAGATTGGCCTTCAAAGTAAAAGTTATGCCTCAGTCCTGCTGTCAACAATTTTCAAATGGCGCCACATTTAGTTTAAAGGTGACCCTTCTTCGTTTCCCACTTGTGTTGCATTTTTCACAGTTTTGCTACAGCTTGGAGAGTAGCCGGACAGCCCTTGTAGACGATTCTCTCACTTCCATTCAAATAACAATGGCAGCAATATGTTAGCAACCAAAGCAATTACAAGGAAGCTTTAAAACAGGCGGTCGGGGAATACTCATTTTCCCCTAGTAACAGAGTGACAAGTCTCTGGGCCTGTGTGACTGGAGCTTTAACAACCATTTTTACAGCAACTGCCAACAACATCCAGCAACCACTCAGTTTTTGCCAGATGGTCTCACTGGACAGTGAGACCAGGGTGTGATCTGTGAGTGTTACATATGTTTAAACATTGTCTTTCCTCAGGTGGCATTCTTCCGTTCATCAGCCCACTTACAAAATATACCGCAATGATAAATGCAGCTGTGCCATACACCTACCCAGGTAAACACTGACATTCTTTATGTTGCAGCAGGTTGTGTTTGAGTGAATGCCGATGTTTCGGCGTCTTAAAACTGCTTCCTTATGTTTTGCCTTTGCAGTTCCTGTGCGAGATGATGGAAACATGCCTGACATTCCCACCCATCCGTGTGAACCACAAGGAAGAAATTTGGATTGGCTTAAGGAGCTATAACTTCAGATTCCCTCATGTTAATATCCATCTGAATAGATGCTGCTGATGTCTTTGCCCAACAATAAAGATTCTATTTAATTCTACTCTTGTTTCATCTGTATTAATTCAGCACATTTATGTTAATGACATATACTTTATAAAAATTATAAAATAGGTTCTGTTGAACAAGGATTAATAATTGAGCCTGTAATCAGTAACTATATTAAATCAGGATGCATTTGCTGATGTAAAATTGATTGATTTGCCTTTATGTTTGAAACTTAAACCAGAGTCGATCAGTCGCAGCTTCACTTTAAGTTGCTTCACATTTGATCTACACGCCTTTCAAACAGCCATAAATGTGAAACATACTCGTGGTTAAGATTTTTGTTTTGTGTTTTGAATATGAGTTTCAGCACAGTTCTGATGCTTCAGATGTGGCTTAGTTTGAAAAAAACTAATAAGATTAATGCTGGGGAAAAAATTAATTCCTTCTTTTCATACCAGCTTTAATTCTATTAGCACAGCTCAGTAAGGTGGGAGTACAAAAAGAAACACCTTAAAGTGAATATTAACCGTGTTAAGTGAAAATATGAGGCTGTGGATTATTTAATAATGGCTCCTATTTCTAGTTGATTGCATCAAGTTTGAACATACTACATCAGATGCTTCTATGCTCAGAGTTTTGTACAGAATTGACAGATTTAAAAGGGATGCTCTAAGAGTTTCTTTCATTCCACCTGTCAGCATTTAGTAGTCCAGATAGTTTGTTCCCCTAAAATATTCATCTTCATAGTATAATATCTTCTGCAGTGTCTAAAGAGCAGCACTGTTTTCCACAGATGTGTATAAAGTGGTGTCTGATATCTAACAATGTTTCACTTTTAACAGATTTCTGAACTCTTGTTTACTTAAGTCGTGACTGGACAGCTCTCAGCTATATTGTTTAGGTTTGATTTAAAGTGCAGGGGAACAAATACACTGACTGACCACTTCATTAGGTACACCTTTCTAGTACTTTGATGGACATCCTTTTACTCTCAGAACTGCCTTAATTCTTCATAGCACAAATTCAACAAGATGCTGAAAACATTCCTGAGAGATTTCCAGTCCATGTGGTCATCATAGCATCACACAGTTGCTATCAAACCAGACAGCATTTTTTCAAATCCTCTATTGTCTAATTTTTGGTGGGCCCGTAACCTGTAACCTAATTTTCCTGACAGGAGTGGCACCCAATGTGGTCTTCTATTGCTGTAGCCCACCTGGTTCAAGGTTTGGTATGTTGTGCGTTCAGAGATTCTCTTGCGCATACATTGGTTGTAACCGGTGGTCATTTCAGTTACTTTTGATTTATCAGGTTCCAGCACTCTGGCCAATCTTTTCTGATTTCTGGCATTAAGGCATTTTCACCTGGATAACTGCTGCTCACTGGATGTTTTTTTCTTTTCTTTTTCAGACCAGTAAAGCCTAGAGATGGTTGCATGGGAAAATCCCAGTAGATCAGCAGTTTCTGAAATATTCAGTTTAGCCCATCTGTCACCGGAAACCATGCAACATTCAATGCCAGTGAAATCACCTTTCTTCCCCATTCTGATGCTCACTTTGAATCTCAGCAGGTCATCTTGACCATGTCTACATGCCTAAATGCACTGAGTTGTTGCAATGTGATTGGCTGATTAGATATTCGAACTAATGAGCAGTTGAACAGGTGTATCTAACAAAGTGGCCAGAGAGTGGACACTGTTTACATTTTAATTTTTTAAAAACAAATTCACACCAAGAACATTATCTTTTCATATTATCGTATTATTGTTGTGACATTCATATTTGAATCAGTTTAATCTCATATCCATTTCTTACAGCAGACTTCTTGCTTTGAATGCATTTGTGTTATATTTGTGACCAAATGTGGTACAGGTTTTGCTATGGCTAAATATATTGTTTGTTTTTTTAAAGACTAAATTCTACATGAATGAGTGATACTGTGTATCTAAACTCACATTTGGGCCTATGCAGGCTATAATGACAGTACCTTATTCTGTGTTACTCTGAGCTGGAGATTGAATTTCACTACCAGCAGCAGTTTCCAGTATCAGATGTTCACAAAGTCCAAATGTTGCACAAAAGTTACATTTTACAAATTCATACCTTCATACATTTTTTTTGCACTATTTACAGGCATTAAAACCATTTTTCTGTCATCTTTATTAGTGATGCAACACTACACGAAGTAATTACAATATATGCTGATAGAAATGATTTTCTACAAGCTTTATAGATGATATCATGAATATTTAAGGTGCTAAAACATCAAAGCAACTCAAGGCGGTTAAAACAGGAACATGAACCACTTCAGTTTGCACAGATTTGACTTTGCTAGAGGCAACAAAGCATACAGAGCTACAGAAAATTACTTTGGATGTCTGTAGATTACCACGAACACTTGCTCAAACGTAGGTCAACTTCCTGTATGCTTTCTTCATCACTTCCATAGATACAATTCCCCAATAAAAACCTAATCGCATCATCTGTCTTGGCATTCATGCTTCTCTTTAAGATTCTGCTTAGTCTGACTGATAGACATAAAACTACAATTAAGCAGCCTAGCTGGTGAATAGCTTCAGATTTGGGACTGAAAAGGAAACAAGACGACATCAAATCCAAAAACTGAGCATGCAGATCTTTCATTCTTAAGTCTTTGAACCCTCCACGACATGCTACTTTCTAAGAAAACACTTCTTCCAGTGATACCACTATCCAAACATTCAACTACCAACTTTCACAGTTTGTGTCTGAAGTTTGAGTTTTATTTGTGTTGTCATAGTTGCTCTATATTTAAAAATGGGCAATTTTGATGATTTCACTCAGTGAGCAGATGGAATTGATCAACTCTGGAAAATCTAATTTAAAGCAGAATGCAATTTTTTTTTTGTCATCTACTCACAAAAGATAATGTGTAACTTTACAGATGCAGAATGAATGGTGTTAACTGGCACAACAGAATATATCTGACAGACTTGTGTGTTCAAACATCTCTCATTTCTAGAAACTAAAAGTGACATAAATATAAGTCAGGGTTCCGATTTCATTATAATGTCACATAGCTCATCCAATTGTTGTGTTAATATAAAAAGGAAAAAAAACCCCACACACATTTAATAAATTTAAACTCTCACCTTCACTGGAACCAAGAAAATGCACCAGATCTGGCAGTTTTTCTAAGAAATATAATACTGTAGTAGAGAAGGAGCCTGTCCTCTTCCTGAAACACTTCATCATAGTCAGAGTGCACAACCCACTATTAGGATCCAGCCCCTAAATTAGCTGAACACAGAAAACGTCTCTGAATATGGCACAAAAATAACAAAAAGTGAAAAAAAAGCACTCTATAAGAAACACCTCCTTCATGAGGGAAACTATAACATGTTAGTTATTTTGAACAAAGAGGATACAGTGTAACAAAAATGAAACTAAACATCTAAACTAGCCTAGATTTTATATTAAATCCCACACTAAAAACAGTTTCTTAAATTGTCCCCTCCCCCCAGCAACCTCCAAATCCAGTGTACTGCAATCATATATAACACCCTTTATAACAGCCTTTATACATGAAACACACCATGGCATTTGATTAAATGTAAAAATAGAACATCAACATAAGTCAGTGTGCTTCCTTCCAGGATTCAACCTGAGGCATGATGGACAGAAGTGTGCTGCTGCTGCTGCTGCTGCTGCTGCTGCTGCGGCGGTGGGACTACAAAGCTCACTCAATGATGGGAGCCGAGCGATCGTTGGTGACAGTTTTTCTGAGTCGGACATGTGCAAATGGATTGGGCCTGAAAGGAGGAAATAATAAATATATTACTTAATGAAACCTAGTGATTACATGGGCAAATAGAACTGTACTTTTATGAAATTATACATACGACCTCAAATATATACATGCACCCCCACTAATATTTGTTAAATGTCCCTTATCATGTGGCACCTGGACCAGATGCTTTTGGTAGCCATCAACAAGTTTCTGTCATAATTCTGTCTGGATAGTTGACCACTCTTCTTAGCAGAACTGGAGTTCATTTCAATTGGTTGGTTTCCTGGCTTTTGAGTATAGTCCACAAATTGGAGCTATGGGATGGCCATTCCAGAAGCTTAATGTTAGCCTGCTTTATCCAGTCCAAGTTTCCATTGTCCTGCTGGAACACCGACCAAGTGTCAATCATCTAGCCAATGATTTGAGGTGAAGTTGAAGAATTTGGAGTTATTCCTCCTTTATTATTCCATCCACTTTGTGCAATGTACCAGTTCCACTGACAGCAAAACAGCTTCAGAGCATGATGCTACCACAGTTCGTACATTGTTCTTAGGTTTGAAAGCCTCACCTTTATTCCTCCAAACATACCTCTTGTCAATAACTCAATCTTTGTCAGGTGTTGATTTTGGAGCAGGGGCTTCTTTCTGTCTTTCTTGCACTCAGTCTATGGTAGTGTAAACCCTGCTTTACTGTGGACATTGACGCTGGCGTTCCAGCGGTTTCCATTTCATGTAAGGCTTGAGCCTAGGTGGTTCTTGAGTTGTTCCTAACCAATTTCTTCTCATCTGAGGGTCACAAATGGGTCTTCTTCCAGACCTTGGCAGAGTAGTGACACATCCAAAGAACTTGCATTTACAAACAGTTATTTGAAGTGATGATCTTGGAATGTGCAGTTGTTTAGAAATGGTTCTAAGAGACCTTCCCGACCTGTGTAAATATACAATTCTGCTTCTTAGATCTTCACTGAGTTCACTGGACTTTCCCATTGTTCTGAGTATTGGTCAATCCATTGAGTGCTGTATAACAAATCCTTTTTTATGTTGGCAAAGAGAAACAGTTGTAGTCAATCATGATCACTAAAGAGAAGTTAACAGGTCTTGGCCTTGTCAAGTTAAAAGACACTGGAAAACCTTCAGCACCACTTATTAAAATATTTAAGTGAGTTTATGTGTAAATTTGACCCTGTAAAAATACTTTGACCCTGTGTACAAATGTGTGCACCCAATTGTTGTTTTTTAAAGTCATCCAAGATGTATGCTGTACAATAATTTCACCCTAGAAAAGGAACAGTTCAAAGAAATAATTAAAAGCCCAAAATTAACATGACGTTTATGCTCATGATGTGAGCAGTGGCCGAACACTTTACAAAAAAAGATATGCCTTCAGCTTCAATTTAA
>VUQJ01005118.1:4476-16362 GCA_015108635.1 Andinoacara biseriatus
CGGCGATTATATTGTTAAAAACAATCGATTTTTAGTAAGAGCTAGCTTCTTCTCTACCCTCTAGTGCAGACAGCTGTGCAGTCTGTACTGTTTCGGTTGGTGCTGCTGATGGGGATTATCAATGGCTGATTCATTCATTAGGAGTCAAACAAAAGTAAAAAAAATACTTCCAGTATGCCGTCACTGACAGTGGTAGACAGCATTGTGGCCATGATTCACACGCTCTTCCTGACTGCGTACGCCAGTTCCCAAAAGTTATGCTGCCCCCACCTTCAAAACCCCCAACGTAACAGTGTCCTGTTAGCCAAGGAGGCTTCACTCTTTTCCCAGATGCAAACCTGGTGGGCTCATACATTCCTGCCTGCTCACATGTGGTTTTGAAGGCCGGGCCATGCTCCGGTCACCGTCTTGGTCCGCTCTGTCGGACTGGTGGTAGTTTACAGCTCAACAGATGACTGTCTGTCCAGCTGTCTGTCATTCTTGCGTTTTCGCTGCTCTTCACAAACAAAGGCCACAAAGACAAATCTGCTGCTTTGTTTTGCAGACATCATCGGTACTAATAGTAAAATTAAAACAAGCGATTTGGGGTAAAAATGGAGCGTTTGTTTAAAGGACAACGATAAACACACTGATCAAATTACCAGAGACTTATTTTGGCAGCGAGCCATGAAAGAATCACAGCACAGGAAGGAGCAGAGCAGGCCACACTCCCCCGCTTCACTGGATGCTGCTTTTGGCTTGGACACATTTTTCCAATTGTAGGCAGTGATGAAAAGATTGCATATGCACACTGAACTACTGGCACTTAAAGCTTTTTATGATAAAATTCTTGTAATTATTATTTTTGTGACATTTTGCCTTTATTAGATAGATGACTGTGCAGACTGATAAGCTCACAGTTTGATGGTGTTCCTACTAAACCTAATCTCCCACTGTAGGACATTGACGGAAACTATGAGCTCTTTTTGAAGAAGCAATAGCTAGAGATAGAGGAAATAGCTGTTTAGGTAAACAGCACGTTGCCTCTCCTTTGCAGAGTGCATTTATGGTAATATTTTGACACCAAAGTTAATATGCAACCCATTTGCTTAAGGTTGTAATTGGCTGTGTTTTGTGCATCAAGGAGGAACAAGACAGCACAGGAATGTGGAAAAGATGGCAAAGCATTTCTTTGTGCTGGAGGATAAGAGAACAACTCGATTTCTATTTCTGCAGCCAATAAAAATGGTACAAGTTTAAATATCTGAAGGATTTCAAAATTGTGCATGCTAGAAGATTAAAAAAGAATATACTACCTATCTGCATTTCAACATATTTCAACATAACACAGAGAGCAAGGCACACATGGAAAAGACGTCTTGATGTTATCTTCCTGCAGTTCAAAGAACTTCACCAACTCTTGTTCCTGGAGGAAGTTAATGTTAGACCTGCATCTAACTAACAAGTAGTAAATGATTTCTGATCTTCGGTTCAGTTCCTAAAAGAGCAACAGCAATATAGTTTCAGTTATGCTACTGCTCGAGCACTCAGAGCTCTTTATACAACACGCCTCATTCACCCATGCACTTTTTTTTTAACCCTTTTTTACCTTTATCTAGCACAACTTGGGGTTCAGTATCTTGCCCAAGCACACTTTGCCATGCAGACTGGAGCAACCGGGGATGAACAAACCACCAACATTCCGATTTTTTAAAAATGAGACTTAGAACCCCAATTTTAATCCTTGTTTGCTTGGATCAAACTGAGAGGAGGTAAAACGAAAGCACAATTAAGAAGTGAGATTTGGCCTGGCAGCTCCCGTCGTTCCTTCTCATCACACACTAATCATGGGGCTTACAACTCCCCCACTGCCATGCTGCCCCGATCTCTTGCCACGCCCTGATTACAGCCTTCTGATTGGTCCTAATTGGCTGCACATGTGGACCAGGGTCACAGCTGAGAGAGGGTGCAATGTGGCTTATACACACACTGGGTCCCACACATTTTTTGCTTTGCAAACAAAAGAGCATGTCAGATGTTTTACCTGGCCGATGTACATGCACACTCAGCCCATCTATCATGCAAAACAACAGCCTGCCAAGTTTTTCCTGTGCACATTCTTTGCTAGCAAAAAACAGTAAAGTATGGTATAGTATATTGACTGCTGCCTTTCTAAAAATAAGTGTCAAAAAGCTAAAACCTCTCAAAGTAAGCGACCACAAACCACACTTAAAGAGCCAAGTATTTAAAACTGAACCAGTAAAAGAAAGACAGAGGAGCGCAAGGGAGCGAAACCCAGCACATAAATCACACTCTCCAGCCTTTGTTATAATGACATGGTCACATAAATGTGGAGCAAATGAGTCTTTGCAATTCTGAATATAACTACTCCAAGTGGGCCCTGTGCCAGAACTGTACCTCTCAGAGTTCTGGATCGCCACGGGGAGCGAAGATACGAGGTGGGAAAGAGTGCCCGTAACAATGGCCCATGTTTACACTGGCAGACCCCAGCTTTGTTTTCACTGGGCCCTGCAGGCCAGAGTGTGTGTGCATGTCTGTATGTGTCTGTGTTTGTGAGCCATGTGCTGACCAATGCAGAACACAGTTGGGACAAAGCCCTGTAAGCCAGAGGGGATATAATGAAATATTAAACCACAGTAAATCTCAGATGGAATCAGACCTCGGCCAATAATTTGAACATACTTTTGCCTTTATGGGTATACATGGGCGACTGGTGAGGACTAAATGTTTGAGGTATTGTTTAAGGGTATCCTGGATGCTTGGCCAGCTTGTGATGTTAAAAATTTGGGCCCCAAAATAAGCATGAAAAACTGTAAAATAGAAGATGGAGACACTAAATAGAGATGGGAGTAATTTCCAGCAGCAAGATTGTTTCATATCACGTATTCATCGTTTCAAAAATAGCACGACTCTTGAATCTGTTGCATAATTAATACACGTTTCCATCGCAAAACACATGACAGTTTGGGAAATGCATTTTCCTTAAATGGACACTTTGGAAAAACAGCCTGCCGACACAATGCACTGGCACTGGTGTGTGTGTGTGTGTGTGTGTGTGTGTGCGTGAGTGTGTAGGAAGTCTGAGCAAAAAGGTCTGGTTTTCATCAGCACACAGCCAGTGCCTACTTAATCTACGACATTAAAGTGCTGCTTAATGCTCAACTTTCACTTGATACACACAAAAGGGCAGCGCTTCAAAAAAAAAAATTAAATCAATTTTTATGGACACGTAGACTCACAAAAAGCTTTTATGTGCTATTATGTCCCCCCGACTCCCACTTCTCACTCAGACGTGCAGACAGTCATCTGCATACTCACACTCATGAAGCCATACACAACCCACACATACACACACACACACGGATTTTTCACTTAGCTAATGGCATTCCTGCCAAATAACATGCAAGGTGAGTAGGGCAGAAGCTGAAGGTGTTGATACTGCATTCCTCCTCTCCCTCATTTTGCTCGTCTCTCCAGCCACACAGTGTAACACTCTAACACCATCCAGCTGACAGCAGCTTGTCGTGTGTCACTGTGTGTGCGAGCACTTTTGACAGCATCACGTGAGGCTGACAGTATTCAATATGCAGAATGATTTTGCACAAATGCACAACTTGGACCTCACACTGTGAGAATTAATGTTTTTTTTTTCTAAATATCTCTGTGCCTGCATGGCTGAGAGCATGCGTGTTAGGGAGTATGATTAACACACTCATTCTTGTCTTATGTATACAAAGTGGAGCAGGTTTAGCACCAGTAATGTGAACTCTGCCAAGGGACCGGTGGTCTACACTGAGGGTCTTTCCTGGTTCTGGTCCATTTTATTTCCAATTTGCTCCAAAGTTATGCTCTAAGTATTACTATGTGAGTTTGAGGAATCCATATTACTTATATCACTTTATTAGGTTTAGAATGTGTGTGTGTGTGTGTAATAAAATATGACAATGTGACTCTGGTATCCATAAAGGAGAATACCAGTGGTTTTCAGAGTTTTAGTTCATTAAATATAAACTGTATCCAATTTATTCAATTTTTAACTGTTTCCTGAAGCATGCTCTAAGTTTTCAATTTATTTTCTAGATCAGATCAGGACAGCTGTAAATTTACAGTTTTATTTTACATGATCTCAAGGACATGTTAAAGTTTTGTTTTCGTGAAACAGCACCTGTTGGATCATGGATAGTACAGCCTGTCACTCCAGTGAAATACTGAAACTGAAAATACAGAATGTATATTTGCAGATGTTTTAATAAATAATTGCACCCATTTCTCATTTTCCAAACCACATAAAAAAATTAGGCTGCCTTAAGACTTTTGCACAGTACTGAACTTGTCATGTAAATGTATGGAAAATTTAAGGTGTAAGCCAAAAATCAGTTGCTGTAACTGCATGAATAAGAAGCAGATACAGATGAAAAAAAACTTTAAGAAAATATGAGAATCAAGTCTCAGATCTTGGGGGTGGAGAAACAGTTTTGCTTTATGTTTTGGCTTAGTTGCTTGAATGAGCAACCAGTTGCCTCAAGTTATCCTGTCAGTGTGAACTGTGAGGACTAGAAAACTTGGTTGGAAGACGTGTATATAAACAAAGGCCATGTGCTAACGTACGGTGATACAGGTATGCCGTCCATAAAAGACCTATTTGGAAAGTGATGCAGTATAAAAGCATCCAGAATCAGGGTTGTGTGGGTTAGGAATACAATCCAAGATGGAGAGAGTGGAACAGCTCAAACCCCCATCCAGCCTCACTCAGCCCTGCCCCACATTCAGCTGCATAGAATTTTTCCTCATTTACTTTAATGGATAACACACATCCCTCTGCTGTGAGATACCCACAAATGCTAATGTATGCAAACACACATACACACAGACGCCACAGCGTGGGATCCCCACATGATCACTCTCACTTCACCACAACCATTGGTTAAACTTCCAAATCCCAGCTGTTTACACACACACACACACACACACACACACACACACACACACACACACACACACACACACACACACATTTCACTTAACACCTCGTCTTTAACCCCTACATACCCCTATGCGGCATTATTTCTATATAACTCAAGCAGAAGTGCTAAAGCTGAAATTAATAATCAATTAGTTGATTGACAACTAGCAACTAAAGTCATCTGGACTTCTTTTATTCTTCTTTTTTTTGGCTCGTGCCTTTTGGGATCACCAGAGCAGATGATCTGCCTTCATCTCATCCTATCCCTGGAATCCTCCTCTGTCACACCAACCCTCTGCATGTCCTCCTTCACTGCATCCATAAACCTCCTCTGTGGTCTTACTCTTTTTCTCCTGCCTGGCAGCTCCATATTCAGCATTCTTTTTTCCAATGTATCCGCTATCCCTTCTCCGCACGTGTCCAAACCATCTCAGCCTTGTCTCTCTAACTTGGTCTCCAAACGACTCAACCTTAGCTGCCCCTCTGATGTACTCCTTTCTAATCATGTCCATTCTGGTCACTCCCAATTAAAAATCGAGCTCTTCCACCTCCGGCTTGGCCTCCTAACTTTTTGTTTGTGCATTTGATAAAAAAAACCCCCCAAAAACAATCTATTAACAACAGTTTGCCGAGTTTGAATATGCAGTCCTGTGAAAAACTAGCAGCAGTAACTTGAAGTACTTGTTTCTGTCTGACTTTATCAGTTTCTTACATCGTTGTGGAGGAATTTGCATCATTCATTGAAGTTTGTAAGTATCCGTTCATGCACAGCTCTCTTAAGGTCCCACTACAGCATTTCAATCAGGTAGCGCTTTGGACTTTGACTGGACCATTGCAGCACCTTGATTCTTTCAACTTTCAGCCATTCTGTTGTAGTTTTAATGCTGTACTTGGGATCAATGTTCTGTTGCATGACCCTGTCTGGGCCAAGCTTTAGCTGTCGGATAGATGGCCTCACATTTGACTCTAGAATACTTTGGTATACAGAGTTTTTGGTCGACTCAAATGACTGCAAGGTGCCCAGGTTCTGTGGCTGCAAAACAAGCCCCAATCATCAGCCCTCCACCACCATGCATGAAAGTTGGTATGAGGTGTTTGTGCTGATATGCTGTCTTTTAGTTTTCAAACATGGTGCTGTGCATTATGGCCAAACATCTCTACTTTGGTCTCTGTCCAAAGGACACTGCTCCAGAAGGCGTGGTTTCTTTAGATGCAACTTTGACAACCTAAGCCATGCCACCATGATCTTTTTAAAGAAAGAGGTTTTCTTTGTCAACCCTTCCAAACAAGCCACTTGACCAATGAACTTTAACATTTAACATGCTAACTGAGGCTTGTAGAGCCTGAGATGCAGCTCTTGGGTTTTTTGCAGTTTCTCTACACTGACTCTAGTCTGACTTTGAGGTGAATTTTGTGGCATTGTGTTAACACACAGCTGAATAATCCAGACCAGCAAACTGCCCAAACCTCAGCTTTTACAGAGCTCACACTTGCTGATGATCAGTTAATTAAGAGCAGCACCTGGCTGCTACTTACCCTCTTAATTCCTATGGAAACAGAAAGCAGTGCACTTAGTTTTACACTCCATACAGTCATGTGAAAGCCTTCTTTTTCACACAACTGGATGTAATATTCACTAGTTTGTTGTGATAATAAACTCCTCTTTTTTGTTGTTGGCCTGAGCAGAACAAATCAAATCAATGAATAAATCATGTTTAACATATTTAGGTGATATTAGTGTTTATTCAGAAAGAAAATGTCAAATGTTGACAGTTGCAACCTTATAGTATGTCCAAGATTAAATAATAGTACAGTAGTGCAGTAGTATTGTACAACAGTACAATAGTAGTTAAAGATGTCACAACCAGTTTGAGCCACAAGATGGGGTACCTATCAGAACTGCTGTTGCATTTCACGCAGTCGGTATTTATTTAAAAAAAAAGAAGAAGAGCAATTTATCAAAATAGATAGACTCAAATACTGGGGTAATCCTGCCCTCTTATAAATCACCTATTATATCTGGTTGACAATGCGACCTTGCTTCATTTTATTAATGATCACTTTTCCTCAACAAGATTATTACTGTCAGAGCTCTTTTTTTTTCCTGCTTGATGGCTGTGGATAAGGGGAAATATTTGTAATCTGTGATGATTACCGATGAGCTGCACTGTAGTCGAGATGGATTGTTTTTCCATGTTTCATGCTGAGCACAATTACTTTGGGCTGTCCCCTGACAGATTAGACAAGACAGAAAAAGGAGGAAGATGAGAGAAACTTCCAAAAGAGGAAGGCGGGGGGGGAGATGCAGAGAAACACCCTGTGAAAAGGGGGCAAGATAAAAGAAGAAGAGAAATGTGGATGAGTGTTAAAGTACAGCAGGAGGTGGGTGAATAGGTGAGAACCTGAATGCTGCGTAACAAGGGAGGAGAGGTGTCTGGGAGAAGGAGGATGTGTAACTTAACAACAAAATTGAATTGAGGCCTAGTGGAGAAGACGGGAGATAGCTCTAATGTGATAATAATGGAGAAGCAGGAAAGAAAGAAGAAAGAGACAAAGAGAAGCATATTGATGCTGGTATACAGAAAGCACTGTGAGATTAAAGACTTACAGAGGGAGTAAAAGAAAGTGAGAGAAACATCATTCTGCTCTCAAGTGACTGTGCATCTACAATGAACTGCAGATACACTGATCAGCCACAAGATTGAAACCGCAGATGAGTGAAGTGAATAACACTTGTCCCCTTCTTATGTTCTGCTGGGAAACCTTTGGTGTTGGCACTCATCTGGATGTTACTTAGAAGTGTACCTAAACATTGGCCCAAGCACGCGCTCAATGCTTTCTACCAGTAGGACAAATCTCCTCTCCACACCCCAAAAACTGCTGAGGAACATCCCAAAGCACTGTCCTGTCCTGCAATCCCAATCGGATTGAGAGCCTATGAGATGAGCTGGACAAAGCCAGATCAATGGACGCCCCACCCTGCAGCCCACAGGACCCAAAGGATCTGCTGCCAACACCCCAGTGCCAGATATCAGAGTACACCCTGAGAGGTCCTGTGCCAAAGCTCTGATGGGCTGAAGCTGTTCTGGCAACACAGCAGAGACCAATCCAGTATTAGTCTGGTGGTTTTAATGTTGTTGGTGATTGTGTGTGAGTGTGTGTGTGTGTGTGTGTGTGTGTGTGTATGTAATATCCTGTTACATGCTGGACAAAATGCTCCCGCAGAGTGTGTCATAATCTGAAAATGAGATCTTTATTGAACAATGCCTTTCATTTTGCACAGCACTATTTCTCGCACATGTGCGTTTTTGTGCTCGAACCGTCCAACAATAAAAAGCAGAGGCACACGGGCACATTTTATGTGGACATACATCTAAGCAAACATGCTTGGCTTCAGCAGGCAGGTGCTAAACATTAAAGCACATAGCATTTACATGCATGTGCAAACAAACAACAAAAACTCTGCTGGCTGTCACCATTATAACACACTGTAGATTTGAATTCCTGTTTTAAAAACTACAGTTTCTAATTCACATTTTAGTTTTACATTTTTTCTAGAAAAAAAAATCCCATTTAGTATCGCAGTGAATTACAGCACACCTTGTTAAACAGGTGAGCAAGCTAGTGCTCAGATTAGCTGATAATTTCCCAGCTATAGTACAAATTGGTCAATTGTAGTCTTAAAAAAAATTAATGTGATAGCCACAGTATAAGACCATATTTACTGTATTTGAATTGTTCGCTTATCCACTATAATGAGTCAGCCAGCAGCTAGCAGAAGCTCTACACTACGCTGGTGGACAGAGACCATTGTGAGGTCCATCTACCTCTTCTTAGAAGTAACAAAAGGGGCAATCAGAGATTTTGTTACTGGTTGAGTGTGCCTGATGAGCATAATAGTTCTGAGACATCTCACACAGCTGTCCACAGTCTTTGTATTTTTAGTGTTTTATCACATCTTCTCATGTTTTTAAGCATGTACCATTAAGATTTTTTTTTTTTTAGATATATTTGACATAGACTATAACTATGGAGCCAAAATAAAAGGGCTATTTTATCATATATGAATGCTTTGAATGAGCTATGTTAACTCCCTATTAATATAATTTTAATAATATTTTGAAGATTAATAGCAGTTACAACAAATACTAAGTATGAGTGGTGTTCTGCAGTTTGTTTATGTGACTGGTATAATTCTGAATATGTGGTGTGTAGTTATGTGGCAGCATTACATCAAATAGAGTGTAAATAATGGATCAGCAGCTGACAGCACTTGTTCTCTATAAGTTCCCTTTGTAGCAAACAGTGGATGAGTGACTGAGTCAGCGGAGAAGTGGAAAAACAAAATACAACCTAAGATTAAAAATGGCAGTCAACAACAATCTCTGACTGCACCTATGTGCTAAGCTAGGTGTAATATGTCCTAAGATGCACACAATAAATAATTAATCATCTTTAGTTTTTTTGTGTCTGTTCTCGTTTGCCAGGCACCAGGAGCAGACACTCGATGAAAGCCACATGATAGAATGCTGAGAAAGGCTGTGTTCCAAGGAGTTGTGTTACTTCTAGACCAAAAAACCTGGAAGTTCAAGCTCTACTCACAGATGGTGTGCATGGTGACACATCTCCAAATTAATGCTAATATTGCTCCAAATGTGTTGAAGGATTGCTATCTGCAGATTTATCATGTGCCAACTTAAAAAGAAATCTTTATCTGTGTTTATTGCTTGTTTTTACTTCCACTTTAATTTATTTAAGAGGTCTTTATTCCTATACGCAAACAGTATTTTTACTCACAAAGCTAAACTGTGGGAATGCTGCAACAAAAAGCAGTACCAATTAACCAAATATGTTTGGAAGAAACATAAAGATAAACTAAATTAGAAGTATGTTCATTTTAAAAATTTGACTAAAGTTTAATTGTGCGTATACACAGTGTTCCTGTGAAACATTACTGTTATTTTCAGGTTTCCTCAATTTTGGTTTGTCTTAATGAGGAGGATTAGAAAATCTGGCTTAACTGTTTTTATATTTTTTAAAGTCTGTCTAATCAATGAACAGTAATGTCAGATCTTGGGCCTCAGCCACACAGGCCCAGAGACTAGTCAGCGACCCCTGTGGCAATCTCTGGCCACTAGGGAAAAATGCGTATTCCCCTACTAGTTGGTGAGTAGTTGCTACAGGTTGCTGGCTGTTGCTGAGTGGAATCGATTGTGAAGATGGTGCTGCACTAAAAACCTGCCACGGTCACCTGTACGTTTCATGCAAGGAACAGACTTGTCTACAAACACTTGCTAACTAACCAACTAACTAACCTGGTTTGCATCGTCACAGTTTTACAACTGCTTAGCAAGTAGTTTACAAGTGCTTGCAGACAAGGTGGCGTCTTCCATATAGACTGTGGGTGAGCTGTCAATGTGCTTGTGACCAAAGCAATTACAAGTAGGCTTTAGGTACAACACCATAAACCTCTTTGTGGCCCATTTCACTTAGCAATAGGAAGCAATAGGAAGCAACAGGAAGCAGCGGTTGCTTACCAACTTACCTAGTAACAAGTGGTTCCTGGGGGGGGGGGTCATCATACATGTATGCTGTTGGCAACACAAAGGATTCTGGTCTTCAAACTGACAGTCCTCTACCTAACTTACTGCATCACATCTTATTTCCAATGCTGGATTTCTTTGGTCTTTGTAATGTTTTACACAAGTTACTAAATCTGTCACTCAATTTCACAGTGACTGCCAGCAACCACTTGCAACTGTGCAGAAAATACAAATTTTCCTTTAGCAACCAATGGTTGTCAGGTGTTCAGCAACCGGTCTCTTGACCTGTGTGACTTGGGGGGGTTCATGAATTTTTAGTCATTAGTGTGTTATAAATTGAAATGACATCCAAAAGAAGAACAAAATTATCAGCATTCTCATGATGCAATCACAATGATTTTTGGTAAATCCCAACATTACCACCCCCATCCAGCTGGCATTCCTGCCCAAGCACACCTTGACTGTATTCTCCCTAAACTCCTAACTTCATTTAATCAAAAGGAATTATTCCTCAAGTAGATTAACAGAACACCCTTTTATCTCTGTTGGCCTGACAGTAGCCGCTCTCAATCTCCTGTTCTTCTGTCGGTATTAGCGTTCCTGTCACGTGTGGAAGCCACAGTGTGTGTGGGTGGATGACTGACTCTGTATGTGAATGAGACAACAGATTTGTGGGCAGAAATGAAGGGTCTTTTATCAATGAATGCTAAACTGCATCCACGTTTATTCACATGTACCACTTCCGCACACTGTGCTGGCTGCTTAATACTATTCGAGACTAATTACCAGCCTATCAGTCCCTGTGTACAACAGTGAATAAGAAATCACCGCGTACTTATCGATCTGCAAACAGAGAGCCTGAACCTCAGAGCAGAACTTTAATAGACATTTCCAGCATCAGCCAAGCTGTGATGTAATAAAAGAAAAAATCACCGCATTAAACTAGTACATCGTTAGATGGATGAGTGTGGCTCTGCGGTTTAGCTGTGGGTGTAATAGCTGATGTGGGGGTACTCATTGGGTCTGATTCCCGCAAGGCTCCCATAAATAGTCAATGCACATCGATTGCAAATGGCTTCGGATGAAATCCCCGGCTAAATGACTGTGCTACCATTGTATTAGTAAAATGACAAACAGCAAAACAGATATCATGAAGAATGAAAGCCTCGCTGATTGATTATTTCAGACTTACAAGGGGCTGAGCAGTGTGTGTTTGTGTGACTCCTGTGTGAGTGTTTGCATATTTATGTGTGCTTTCTGTGCTGCTATTGAATGACAGGACTGTAATTGGCTGAATGTGTATTTAACATTCGGTGTTCATGCGAAGCCACGCGAACTGTTCCCACAAAGACTTTCATTAATGTCATTAATGGGCTGGAT
>VUQJ01005119.1:14918-25349 GCA_015108635.1 Andinoacara biseriatus
TTCCTCAAAATAAAAAAAAAATAAAAAAAAGAAAAAAAAAAAAAAAAAAAAAAAAAAAAAAAAGAAAAAAGAAAAAAAAAAGGCATGTTTGATGATGTAGTCTGTCACCCAAAATAATTATAACTGTAATGTAATTACTGTTTTATTACACTCATAAATTCCATTAATGAATTACAGAAAAATATGATGTGATTACAGAAATGCCTTGTTTTACAACAATCATAATAGCAAAGCTTAAATAGACATAGGGCCAGTGTTACTAAGCTGAAAGAAACTGGTGTGCGACAACAACGGGAGTGGAAAGCTCTGCAAGGATATGCTAACAATGGAATAATTTACCTATGTAGATGGAACAGGTTCAATTCTGTAATGACCAAAAACCATACCAAGAGAAGTGGAAATTAGAAATGCAAATGTTTGTCCAAACTGCTGATGGAGCTGAGAAACTCCATCAGCAGTCTGGACAAACACTGTGAGCTGTCCGTGGTCCTGAAATGGCAAACACAATGGTGAATTTGATTTAATCTTTTTAAATGTGGCAATATATTATATATATCATTTTAATGTGTCAGGGATTCCATGAAGCCTCACAGAATTTATATGTTCTCATGCGTATTCTTCCAAATGAATTAACTTGTTCTCCCTTCTACCATATCCTTGGTGGTGCCTCTGCTTACCATTGGCTTTTGCGGCCATGTCAAGCACAAAAACAGCTTAGGACATGCAAAATTTTTAAAGTGACCACTGTTAAGGTTAGTAAGTCACATTCTATGAAAGGGAAATTCTTACAAATATAGGAAAGTTCCAAATATACCTGTAAGAGGGTGTTTTCTGATGAGCTTTAAGGGTGCTGGTAGGTGGTTGTGATTGCCTTTGACTGCCGATTGCAAATTCTTCTTAGCTTCAACATCAGCAGACAGACGACTGTAGACCTGATTTTCTAATTAAACTCTTGGCCAGGACTCCTGAATTATGGGCTATGCGGAAGATTTAAGTCCTTAATTCTTAATAATTTCTGTTTCTCTTGTACATCACTGCAGACCTTCCCTATCCATTTGGATGGCTGGCAGGATACATCGCCATGTTTGTGGGTGCAGGTGTGACATTTGTAGTGCAGAGTAGCTCTGTCTTTACTTCAGCTATGACTCCACTGGTAGGTGAGTAATTCATGCTTTTGTTGTTTTGAAAGTCAAAATCTTTACTGCCTGTGAATTAAAATGAAGACTGCGTGCACAAATTGCATGCACATTGTTTCATTTGGTGAAGTCATGAAGATTACCACTTCATTCTATATAACTTTAGTCCCATCAGTGTATGGTGTCAGTCAGGGCTGCATGATTATGGCCAAAATGATAATTACGATTATTTTGGTCAGTGCTGGGATTGTCTGTTTACACTGTCATGTAAACGGAACAGACCAGGCAATAATAATAATAATAATAATAATAATAATAATAATAATAATAATAATAATAATAATAATTTTATTTACATAATATCTTTAAGAACAGAGCTTACAAAGCAGAACATTATAGGTTTAGTGGATTAAAGGCCATTCAGGGGTCAAAATTTGTGCATATTTACCAGCCATATCCTATTGGAAAAGCTTCCTTTTTTGCCAGCTAATGCAGAGGCCAAGCAATGCCCACAAATCCTCTTACAAAGCTCCTATAATAAGAGGCTTGGCTGGGTGAAATTCCATCTGATTTGTTGGAACAGGCCACGCTTAAATTGTCTCCCTTTGCAAAGATGACGTGGTCTGGATAACAGACTTACATAAAAAAAAAATGTCCTGAATAGATTGTTTAGGTTCAGCTCATTCTGACCTGCAATGGGCCACTTCTTTAGTTTAATTGGACGTTATACATGTAGTATTTGGTCATACTTTATGCATAGAGTATACTTATAAAGACTGGCTTATCGTTGGGGATCAGCTAGGACCCTCTGGCTAAATTAAGTGCTGAGGAACAGTACGACTAAAGCTTTAAA
The DNA here is from genome assembly GCA_015108635.1 of Andinoacara biseriatus. Taxonomy (NCBI): domain Eukaryota; kingdom Metazoa; phylum Chordata; class Actinopteri; order Cichliformes; family Cichlidae; genus Andinoacara; species Andinoacara biseriatus. Next base: position 16,908 of record VUQJ01005119.1, read on the forward strand.
GACCATAATCAATCCTAGAAGGGGGACATACATGTTTTCCAGTAATTGTCATTAAGTTTCCTCTAGATGATGAAAAAAACAAAAACAAAAAAACAACAAAAAAACCCCAAAACAAGTTCTACTCCATTGACAAAAAACTAAACAAAACTTGAAATAACCACTGAGTCCTTAAAGGACAAATTATGACAATGGAAAGCATGTGCTTTAAATTATTAGTCACTTACTGCTGCATCTTAATTGATGTTGCACTGGTCTCAATCTCACTGTCAAGTAAATCTTGCCTAAGTCAGTGTCACCTTAACCCGGGTGCAATAACTGTCTGTGACTCAAAAATATATCAGTAAGGTCAGTAATGTACCATCCACTATCTGCTCACTGCTCTACCTCATTCTCCACCTCAGTGTGAGTGAGAGTGTGCACACCTTCATTCTGTTTTTCAGCGTTAGGGGATCAAGTTTTAGGGGTCTTCAGATGTGTTATGGGGTTATATGCTTGCCATTCTCGCCTGACTATTCAGAATGTTAATTTAAGATATCTTAAATAGAAAAGCCGTTTAATTCAAGATATCTCTAATTGAATTGAAGCCGCCATACACATCAATTGTAAATCTGATGTCATTTTGACTAGTCAGAATGTAATTAGAGATATCTTAATTTACTAATACGTCTAGTCATAAATCAATTTCAGATATCTGGAATGTAAGTGTGGTGAATCGGATTAAATGTTAAAACGGCCTGCCATATGCCGCTGCCACTGCAGCCAGGTTGATGACATGAGCGTATCAGTTTTTAACCACATTTTAATGATATATCAGTCCAGAAGCTCAGAGATTCACAGATTATACAGAGGTAGATGTTGGAACACTTTAAAAAGATGAGGCCTTCTGGAAAAAAACTAAGCGCTGAAATACATGGTAAGAAGCTGTGGCGACGTCACCGTGATGAATGCAGCTCTGCAGTTTGCGGTCTCCAAATCCAACATGTGTTGAAGAGTGGTTTAAGTTTCATAGGCTATCAAATGTTCTAAACTGCATACCTCGCAACCTCTGTGTGACAAAAGAAGGTTCATAAATTTACATCTCAATATTTCATCCCAGTTATTAACATTATCTAGCGGCTGAGCCCAGTCTGACCACTCCTGCGCTGTGCCAAAAGGTTGAATTGGCTGAGGAAGTATAGGCTGACTAGCTGATGAGAACACATTTGTCTGACTTGTGCCTTCCTCTGAGCTGAACTGGATTATTTTCAGGCTGCAATATTTTGAGCTTTTCTGCCCATGCTGCTGCCATTGTAATAAATGTGGGTTCTGCTATTGGCAAGAATTTTGCTTTCAAAGTTTGAGCCTTTATAACATCAGCATAAACATAAATTTATTTACAAAAACAATTATTTATTATACACAATCAACTATTCATGGAACTAAGAAAAATGATCTATCATAGGAAGATCATTAACATTCTCCAGAACAATCAATAACGTCCTGTAAGTTAATGCTGCTGAAACCCACACACAAGGCTAGACTGGATACTTGCACATGGCAAATCACTCCAAACTGCCTCCATGTCGAAGAGCGCAATTAACCTATGTAATATAAGAGAAACTGTAAAGTTGTCCTGCCTGATAAAATTCCATTCCTGGCTATCATTCTTCTATAGATATCAAAACATATACACATAGTACATAGTTTGGGTAACATGCGGGTACAATGATAGACAACAGGAGAGAAATACAGGCAATCTTTCTGGCCATAAATATTTTCAGGAGACAACAGATCTCCCTTCCTAAGAGTGGACGACTATTTCCATTGATCCTAAACAGCTGAGAACAACACAATCCCTCCATGCTTCTCGAATGACCCGTTTTTATCTCTTCACCATCATTTCCTCAACCTTAATTGCACACACCTGTTCCCCATCAGCTTCTCTTGCGTATGAAACTATCTCGGTATATGGAAAGTTCTGACCATCAGTAATATCACAGCGCTTATGCCATATTGTGTAAAGATTACATTGTGTATAGAAGAAAAGCTTTTTAAATACCAGTATGCCAGGGCAGATTTATTTTTTAAACAAGCACCTCTGAGACTGATTTCTGAATTTACAAACTGTTCCTTTCAGGCAGGTGTTGAGCAATAAAATCCGAGGTTTTTGAGCATAGCTAACTCTGTTTAACATCTGGACAACTTTTTTGAATGCCTGCAATAGTGAAAAAGCACAACATTTTCCATCTGGCTGACACACAAACTCTCTGAAAACAAATCGATCCAACCACATCTTGTGTGGTGTTAATTCAGGCCAAATCTGGATGTTATTTCCTCCAAGTGGAGCTGCCTTCAGTGGAGCTTGAATGACAAGTATCCACAGAGTAAAGATCTGCACCCAGACAGCTTTCTTTCACCCAGACCGCATCACTCTAAATATTGAAACTTTATTAATGTCTGCTAAATACATTAAATACATGATGCAAGGCAGGATTAGAACTGAATGAAGTTTCTCGATTTGGGTCTTTGTTTTTTAGATTGAGTAACTGCTGAAAATCAGTTCTTATCCTTGAATATGACAGCACAGTGTATCAGTGAAAGACTTCACAGTACTTTTCAGTTCTTACAAGGAGGCACACACATAGAGAACTGCAGTACACAGTCTCTAATGTCAACCAAACCTGAAAGAATTACTGTTGTGGTCTGGCAGCTCATAAACCGCACCCCCCCACCCCCACCCCCAAGGCCACTGGTTTCTACTCTAAAATATAAATTCTAACACCACAACCTCTAAATAGACATTTACTGTAGACCTGAGAAATTATTAACAGATGGACCCAAGGTTTGCTGTGTTGCTGTTTCATTTAGTTAATAATTAATAAACATGCATTCTCATGCTGATGAGAAAATACCTCAAATTTCCTTGTATAGTAATGGCCTATTTGTGAACCAGAGAGGGCCAAATAAGGACACGAACCTCCTTACTTCCGCTGATATAGTCTTGCTGAATTTTTAAGCGCATGTTGCATAACTGGCACTGTATGTTGCTGGCTAAAGGAAGCATGTAAAATTGAGTCATCAGCCTGTTACACAGTGATAAATGTGAGATGAGAATAATTTCTCATTTCAAACAGGAGTAATTAACCATCTTGAAATAATGCAAAAAGACACAATGAGAACAGAAAATGATCCCCGATCCACATATAGGTTTGTGTCTGCATTTTAGCTCCATCTTCCCTTCAAACCTTGATATTACCATGTTGTAGATTCATGCATAGAGAGCAACAAAGAAAATTAATAGAGAAAATTCAGTACATTTAACTACTGTTTATTTCTAAGATTTTGTGGCTAAGCAGATTACAGCTGTTTTGGACTAATGCAGCTTTCTTGATATTTTTCAGCATGGTGTTCATAGAGCTTATTCCACCAAAAAAACTTTTCTAAGCATTTTGATGCATAGTGATACAGGAGAATGTGCATCAGGGTCTGCTTTGGAGCACTTTTATTGCTTCCGGTGTTCCACAAGGTTCTGTTTGGGGGCCTCTAGTGTTTCTGTTCTGCTCCCTCTTCAGCACATTTTGAACACTTTTAACCTCCTGGGACCTGAGAAAAATAAGTGTAATCAAAATTTTTTTCCCCACTTCCTTGGGGTTAAAGAAACATCTCACAATTTAGAATGTTTAAAAATTAGTTTAAAAAAATATTTTCAGTGTCTCATTGACACTGTAATGGACAATTAGACGATCTTCATACCAAACAAACAGCTGAATTGAACAATCTAACCAATTATGGTCATTAACCAATGATACAAAATAAAAATGAAAACAAAAAAAAAAGTCCATAGGGCTACAGAATGTGTAATACCTTATTCTGGACCCCCTACAGTCTTTAAGACACTCGCTGCCACCATACCACACAGGGTAACTGCAGATTTGGCCGCCTCCAGCTGGGACTGCAGAAATTGCCAGGAAATCCTGGCTGTGGCCTCAGGGGTGCTGATATTACGGACTGCACACTATTAGACAAACAGTCCCCAGCGGTACACATAGCCAGCCCTAGTGGATGGTGTAAAATCTTGTATTTTTGCACTATCTTGTACATAATCCTCTCTGCCTCAGTCCTGTTGTGTACAAGGATTTATGTATCAAAGTACATAAAGATTGTCCAGACATCCATTACAATTGACATTTATTCACAGACCAATTTTTCAAAACACAAATATTTAACTTCTTTTAAAACTAAAAATACTGTTCCAGAAACCTTTACAAACAAAATCATATACTGTATGATAACCATAATTAAAAAATCAAAAAGTAACAATATTTGACTTCTCCTCTGTCCATAAAATGTGCTTGCTGCAATGCCGGCCGGCCATTTTGGATTGAGAAAAAAAAAATGAAGTTCCCAACATGCCAACCTATCCATGTCCTCTTTAGAGTACAATAGGATTTAATTGAGTTTCATGAAAAACTGCATTTTCATGAACTTTACATTGTGTATGAAAATGCAATATCCACTACAGACACTCAGGAGATGTTTCTTATCACTGCTACAAAGATGACATTCAGTTACATATTTCTTTTAAGCTCCAAGATGTTTATAGATTACAGATTTTGCACTGGTGTTTAGACTCTATTAAAGGTTGGATGGCAGACAGTTTTCTCCAACTTAATGAAAAGAAAACAGAAGTCCTTGTTTTTGCCCCGATAGATTTGTGCCCAAGTTAATGGAAATTCTAGGTTCTCTTGTCGTTTTAGGTTTGGATATTCACATTAAATCTCTGGTTCACTCTTACTTGCATCACTTTTATCAAAAATTATTGCCAAGTTGAGTCCCCTTGTGTCATGCACTGAATTGGAAATTGCTATTCATGCCTTTATTTCATCACCTCTGGATTATTGTAATCCATTGTTCAAAACATCCCTAGAATGTCTGCAGATTTTTCAGAACGCTGCTGTGAGACTTCGAGGTCTTCCAAGGGCTCACATATCATGTTGTTAATTCAGTTACACCGGCTTTCCAGTAAATTCACTTTAACATTCTGGTTTTGACTTTTAGAGCTCTGTGTGGTCAAACACTAGCATACATCAGTGAACTTTTAGTGAGGTAATGTAAGGAGGTAAGGAGACAGAGGTTTTGCAACAATGGCCCCCAAACTCCAAAGCTTGGGAACTGGTCTCTTTTTTTAGAAAACAGCTAAAAACTCATCTTTTAAAGCTGATTTTGGGTAACTTTTTGCCTTTTATGCTTTTAGCATTTTTGCTGTGAAGCACTTTGTGATATTTATGCTGAAAGGTGCTACACTGTAAAAGACTGGTGTTCACCATAAACGCCACATACAAAAATAATTCCCATTTTGTCTCTTTATCTGTGATGTCATCCTTTGAATACCTCAAATTAGAGTTAAGGCACCTGGAGACCAGTTTTCAAAACTCCCAGCAGCATAATATTTACCTTCCTTATTATTGCAACTGGATGCATAGAGGTAATTTCTGAGCTTTATCAATGACGTTTGCATTTGTCACAAAAACATCTGAAGAGCTTTCAGTGCAGCTTAGTGATGCTCTATCAATATTCCAATAGGAATACAACATAACGATAGTTATCCTTTTTGGTAAACCACCACTGTATGCCGTATACATGTTTTCTTGTTTCATTTGACATAGTCATCTGTCATCTTCATCAGGTATTGGTGTCATCAGTTTGGAGCGGGCCTATCCTCTCACCCTTGGGTCCAACATTGGCACAACTGCCACTGCTCTGCTGGCAGCTTTGGCCAGTCCTGGGAACAAACTTGCAGCTGCTTTACAGGTATTTTTTATTTATTTATTTATTTAATTAGATACAAAGAACATTCATCCATCCATTTTTAGGATCATGCTAATATATATATATATATATATATATATACACTTGGCTTAAATAAATCATTAGATTCTCGTGACATTTTTATATAATAATGGGGGATTAGCTGGTCATTTTACTGTACTGTCAAGACCTGCTGTGGATTTCTAGATTTACAGATTGTTTTGGCAGCATGGCAGTAACATGTTTTATCTGAGTTGTGTAAATCACCAAATCCAGTTATACTGGATATTGTCTAAATAACTTCTTGTTGCCTAACGTGAGAATTTTGAAAGCTGTAACGACACATAGCACGTGATAGCTTAGCTTGAGAAAAATTCCACAACATGAGTTTATTTGTAATACAGTGTTACAATGAAGACACCCATGAAAGCTACATTGCATAGTTGGAATATATTCATTGAACAAATGTTACATTATAATAAAACTATAGTCTCTTCCTACTTATATAACATTGAATTAACATCAACATGCAATACACTAAGCATTTGATTCTTATTTACTGGATCTCTTTTTCTTCCGTGCACATAGATTGCTCTGTGTCACCTCTTCTTCAATGTTTCTGGCATTCTGCTGTGGTATCCTCTGCCATTTATGCGTCTACCAATACGGATGGCTCGTGTTCTCGGTGAGCGCACAGCCAAGTACCGCTGGTTTGCAATCTTGTACCTGCTTCTCTGCTTCCTGCTCCTTCCATCACTGGTGCTGGGACTCTCACTGGCTGGTTGGCATGTGATGGCTGGAGTTGGGGCTCCTTTCTTGGGTGTTACCATTTTCATTACCATGGTAAATGTAATGCAGGCCCACAGCCCCCATCACCTGCCAACCAAGCTCCGGAACTGGGACTTCCTGCCCAAGTGGATGCACTCTCTCAAACCACTGGACCACCTGATCACTAAAGCAAATATCTGCTGCAGCTTCTCTTGTGAAGAGGGACAAGGAGAAGAAGAAGAAGAAGAAGCAGAGCACATATCTCCAAGCAAAACTTCTTGCAACACACACACAGAGTTTGCTTACGACAACCCAGTCATGGACTGTCTGGATGAGAGAAGACCAGATGTACCCGTTCTTAAATTAAAAGGTTTAGAGAGGTGCAACAGCACTCCTTTGTAATTCATACAAGAATGAGGGCTGTTTATTCCATTTGGTCAATGCTAATGGGTATTATAAAAAATGATTTTTATTTTTATTTTGGAAATAAACAGATTTGAAATGGAAAGCCAAAGGAAATATTACAAGTTCAGGATGAGATCTGAGTTCAGAAAAGACCAACTGTGAACCACTGAGTATCTATCACTGGGCTGTGCTTCACATGTTAAAGTAAAATGTGATCTCCAAAGACCAGTGAAACTCACAGTGACGGTCCATTGTGTGGCTACACCAGAGCTAATAAAAACAGTTGGCACCATAGGGTGATTGTTTTGTCAGGTTCTGTTTATATATTCAAGAATAAAATTAAAACTTACATCTCACTGTTATCTGCTTCATCTAAAGTACATAAAATCAAGACCAGGATCCAGTAACAACATTTATTACAATATTTAAGTCCAAAATTAAGAATAGGAGGTGGGTTGCAAAGCAGCTTTCTGTGGCAGTAACAAGTGTAAACAGGCTAGAGCAACGTATGGTATTTGCTAACAGGATGTGCTGAAGGGTGTCATCTGAGCCATAAGCTTGATGTGGGCCGGCACTGAGAGCTGTTATCCCCTTATATAATGTGTAGGCTCATTAAGAATCAGTGGTCTGCCTGTATTAATGTTATAGCAGTTCAGAAACACTGAAGAAGAAATGGCCACTCGGTAAAGATTAATGGAAACAATGCAGGTGAGCTTTTGAAAACACCAGGAACCTTCTTGCTGTGAGGTGACAGTCCAAATCACTCCACTGTGGTGCAACACTATTACAGATCTTGTGTCTGTGTCAAGGCACCATCTCTCCATCTTTGTATGGCTTCAAATTCTTATGTGCACCTCATATGATCCTTCCTGTGCTGTTTTACTATTTGGCTGTTTAGCAATTCCACCATGATCCTTCAAAGACCAGCAAGACTGTCTCTAGGGGAACCTAAAAAATGTGTTGGGAATACAGAAACTGTCAAAGTTCCCTTTTAACTCTGTCACAACTCTCCCATAAAAAAAATACACATAGACATGGCATGTACAGTTTCACAGCTTCAGGATTCCCTAAAGCCAACATTTTTCTTGATGTGACACACATTGGTGCATTTTATATCCATTTCAATAGATACAGGTCAAATTTAACCCCAAACAGCCTCAATGTAGCACCTGTACAATGGAATGAAATTTAAAAATATTTTCATTTTTGTGTATTTTTGGGTCACTTTAGGAAAAGTCATCAGATTTCAGGCTAAATTAATGACATATATATTTTTTAATATGGTCAAACATCAAAATTGGTGAATTTTGACCCAAACAATATGTGAGCACTGACACACAGACCTGTAGGTTAAAATATATTTTGGTGAAAAAAGAACTGAAGGCAAACACAACTTTTGTTTATTTACAAGAAAACTACAAAGTTTTATCAGCTTTTTTTTTTTTTTGCAAAGAAAAAAAAAAGTTTTTTTTTTTTTTCTGT
>VUQJ01005121.1:2985-13569 GCA_015108635.1 Andinoacara biseriatus
TTTAATATAAATTTTTTTTTTTTTTTTTTTTTTTTTTAAAAAAAATTTTTTTTTTTTTTTTCTTTTTAATTTTTAAAAAAAAAATAAATTTTGTTTTTTTTTTTTTTTTTTTTTTTTTTTTATATTTTTTTTTTTAAAAAAATTTTAAAAAAAAAAAAATTTAAAAAAAAAATAAAAAAAATTTAAAAAAAAAAAAAATTTTTTTTTTTTAAAAAAAAAAAAAAAAAAAAAAAAAGTGGAGAGATATTACAGGGATTAAACAATATTATCCTTAAGCTTAGCGTCCAGAAAATGCACCCTACAGTATTCAAGTATTGAAATTTTGGGATGATCTGCAAAGTCTGCTAATTGTTCAGTTCTAAGTACAAGCCACATGCGGTGATATTGTAATCGCTTATAATAAAACAGACTAAAAATAAAATATAAGTCAGGCCTTCCCTGATTGAAAATGTACCGACTCCTCCCCCGTTACAAAACTGCTGCCAGCTTCCAGTGGAAAAATCAGCTCCAATGACATCAGGTGTTAAACAGCACATCCAAGACTTCATCTCATAATATTTAAATTCTGCTTAGTGTCACAAGTTTTCAACACTTTGAGTCTGTCTAATTTAAAAAGCAGTGTACATGAGCGCAGAAAGTAGGAACGAAGCAGATGAATCTTCAATAAAGCTGTTCATATTTGCATAATTATCGTGATATTGCTTTGAGACAACAGAACAAGTAAGAAATAGTGACTGACACGCAGATCATTAAGGCTTCTTTGGTAACCAGCAGTCATGCAGACATTTCCAAGCTGCTGCTCTGAGCTCCGAATAACCTTATTTTGTAAATATGATGTTAGCTAAAGAATAATCACCATGCACATTTGTCAAAAATGATGAGTGACATGTTTATGTCACTCATTACGCCATTCACGTAACAAAGCAGATGAAAAGGAAATAGGGCCTCCATCCTGGAGCAGCATTGACGCCTCTCTTCCATGGAAAGTATCTAAGGTTGTTCCAGAAATCCCTTGATTGGATGCAATAAAGACAGAGCGAGTAAAGATGACTTTTCTGTGGTTGTCAACTTAATTACATAATGATTCACTTCAAACTACTGCTCTATTAACTCTTCTACTGTGAACCGTGTTGGGTGTAATGCATTACTGTGTTTTTCATTCAGTTGCACAATAATGTAAAGTGTTACAATTATGTTATTGCTTGTGCTTTTCAACGGGTGGCCTTTTTCTTTTAGTTTGTGTGCAGACGGAGGAAAATGGTCGGCGCGATTAACTTTTGAGAAGTGGAGATTGCTGCTGTTTTCTGCTCACTGTCTTGCTGAATAACCCAAGTGAGCTTCGGCGCACAGACTGAAGGCTGGATGTTCTTTTTTCAGATTTCCTGTTAGCGAGCAGAATTCATGGTCCCATCGGTTACCGACAGTCAAAGGTCCCGAAGCAGCAACAATACCACCATCATGTTTGACTGTTGAAACGATGTTCTTTTTAGTTTGTTTAATGCCAGATGTAACGGGACTCAAATGTTCCAAAATATTCAAGTTTTGTCTCATCAGCCCACAGAATATTTTCCTAAAAGTCTTGGGGCGTCATCAGGATGTTTTTTTTGGAAAAGCCTTTGTGTTCTTTTTGGTCTGCAGTGGTTTTTGCCCAGTCCATTTCGTATCATTAAATCATGAACAATGAACTTAAGTGAGGCAATTGAGGCCTGCAGTTCTTTAGATGTTCTTCTGGGTTCTTTTTTGTGACTTCCTGGACAAGTTTAATGTGCTCTTGGAGTGATTTTGGGAGGCCTGCGAAGGTTCATCATTGTTCCATGTTCCCAAAAACAAACCCAACTGTGTGATACATTATTTGTTTTGAATAACTCTTTGCAAACTGATTACAGGCTCTGTAAATTTCCCCATTACCACATACCAGCTACAGTATTAGAGCCAGAAGTGGCCCAAGATCCAAACTGAGCAGTGAGCTGCTGTATTCTCAATACCAGGAACCCAAAAAAGTGAGGCGAGGATCATTATGTGTCGAGATCAGTCAGCTGGGAAATACAAGAAGGGCTGAGGATATGGTGACGGAAGATCCTGAATGTAAAATGACCACGACAAAGAGTGCACCGCTACTGCAAGCGTGATGAGCTTCAGAAGGAGTGGACTCCTGAAGACACTGTGAAGTCCTCTGGTTTGCCCTGAGTGACAGAATTTTTAAGTAAACACGGATGAAGGAAAGCTTGTGTGATGTCTATATTTGTATTTTAAACATTTCATCCGGGGGTCAAACAGTTACGCAGCTCCACTGAATGTAATGTTCTGTCCAATAAATTTTAAAACACCGTGGATCAGCAAACATGGTAAGCATTACCTTGTTACAATGACCTTCACTCGCCTGATAACCTTCTTGTTTACCCGAGAGTCACAACATGTGTTCTATCGCAAAGCTGCTGAAGTGTTTGAATAATACATGAGGTCACAAAGTCCATTTTTAATGCTGCAAAACAAGCCTGCAAGCAAAAAAAGTTAAGAAATTGTTTCACCCCACCTCGCCTCCCCTCCACTTATCATGTTTGGTAGAGCAGTGTTGTACTGTATTGTTCCACAACTGGAAACTTCCTTGTACTTCTGTCTTGGTGAAGCAAACTGTAGTTTAAGCTTTGCTTAAAGCAAGGACAGTCTCTGTGCATGAAGAATTTAATAAGTAAGTAAAATAAGTAGAACCATTTTCTCAAATGCCAAAAAAAAGAACAAACCCTTAACTTTACCTTGGGTAACTGCCAGTGTTTGAAGAGTCCTGCCGCTCTACAGACCTAAATTCACCACTCGCTGGTTGGAAGCACTCTATATATATATTTTTATTTTTATATTTTTTTTTATTGTATTGTTTTTCTTTTCTTTTTTCTTCTCTTTTAAAGCTACAACTGTTGTATGTATCATATCAGCCTAGTGCTCTTGTTTTCTGCAGGCAATTCTGAACATCAGTCATTTTATTTCATTTTATTTCTATTTTAATGCATTTTTTGTCAGTTTGTATCATGTTTGCATTGATGTACAAATGCATGTAAAACTAAACACAAAAATCAAACAGACAATAATAAAGTGCGCTGAAGCTTTGACACTATGACTCAGCACGGACATGCTAACATTTTTTTTGCCTCATTCCGTCTGATATCGGCTGCTTTTTGTGCGTTTTGTTTTAGAAATGAATCTTTTTAATTGTGCATCAGGAGGCTTTGATCGCTTGATGTTTTCGCAAGATTTCAACTCATCTTCAAAACTTTCTGTCTATTAACAAATGCTTGCAGGACGATTTCAAATAATCATGATGATCTCATCTATTTCACTAAAGCTATAATATCTTAAGATTAATTAGCAAACTAGCAAACCACAGTTCTATTCTTGAAAAAATTGTCACCTGTGGTGCAGAATATGCTTTTTGAGTGGCTCCTCCATGGATATCAGTCCGCCCGCCTGTGCAAGACTCCACATGAAACAATGTGTTGCATATGCTACTGAGATCACAACACTGTGTTTGAAGGGGATAATTGCATATGCCACAAATGATTCAGTGGTTGTTTGAGCACATAATTCATATATTGGGAGGGAAAAAAGTCACGTTCCTGAAAAAAACAAAACAAAAAAAGAACCTATTAAAAACAACCTAAGTCTTTATAAAGTTGTGGTTGCTTTACAGAATAAAAGTCCTTCTGTTACTTTTATTGTGGTGGGCAGGTGCACATGTTCTAATTGTTCAGGGAGTGTATCCCCCTGTGTCACCTACTTTAGTGGTGGGCCATGAGATGCTGAAAACATAACTCAACATAGTGGGCTGTGGACCAGATGGCTGGAGGCTGTGGCCCAAAAGACAAGAACACAATCTAATCGTTTCTAAATCTGAATCCTCCCAATAATTTGTAAGAGTGATCCAAATGGCACGAGAATGCATGACTAATCACCTTTTTCTCCGTCAGAAACATTAGTCTGTCCAAGCCCAACTTTCTGAGCTCTAAAGAGTAGGCTTTCCAACACAACTTTCTTTCAAACTTTTAAATGGTTGTTTGTCTACTGGTCTCAAACAGCCCAGGCAGCAGAGCAACTACTGTGAAACTATTTCCAAATGAGTTCAAAAGACAATAGCAGTAAAATCAATTAGCAAGTGTGAATGGCTGTCCTTTTGTTTTGTACTGCAAGCTAGATGAACATCCACACACATTTATCATTTTTGACTCTTTGAGTTTAGCTGACAATAGATTTTGGTCTATTATTTCATAACTGACAGTTTATAGAAGATGACTTGGAAAGCAAAGGGGCATTGTCTGTCTTTACATGTGCACAAGAAAATATTAAAAGGCTCTTCTAGGTACTCACCTGAAACAGCAGGTTGTTCCCGTGTGTGTTCATGAGGTCCTAGTTTTTACAATAAATGCCACAATTTAGTGTTAGAATTTTATTTCAGTCTCACGGCACTTTGTCAACAACTTAAAGCTACTGCAGATCAAACTGGCAAAACTTTATTTAGTCTGTGGGTTCTTTTTATTAAAATCAGCCTTCCTTACACAGGACTTCTATGCCTGTATATGTACATACACTATGTAAATGAACTAGTTCTTATATAATGCTTTTCTACTCTAGCTGAGCACTCAAAGGGTTTTACACAACATGTTTGCATTTACCCATTCACACAATGTGTTTTTCTATTTCAAAGTGCTCTCTATCTAACATTAAAACACATTCATACTCCAACGGTTGCATCCGAGAGCAACTTGGGGTTCAGTATCTTGCCAAAGGATACTTTGGCATGCATACTGGAGCAGCCGGAAATCAAATCAATAACCTTCGACTTAGCCAATGACCTGCGCTACCTCCCGAGCCACAGCTACCCCAAGGGAAAGGTACCGGGCCACCTATTGCTTGGCTGTGGATACCAAAGCCATGAAGCTCCTGGCGTACAGTTTGTGCTGATGTTAATGGCAAAAAGAGGTTTGTAACGCCGTAGTTATTGAATCAGCAGACACACATCATGTGCCTCTACACTTGGTGACTCTACATGTTCTACTATTTTTTGGCTGAGCTGCTATGGTATCAGTTTGTAATAATAGCTTTTAAAACGGAGGGAAGAAAATCATATAAAGTGAATTGCTACAAGTCTGGCATCCAAACACAGTATTTCAGCAATTTCAGCACAGTAATGGAGAACTTTAAGCCCATTAAAACTGGATAACAAAAGTTGTCAATTTCACTATTTGTGGAATTTTTATAGAATTTTATTTTTATAGGGGATACCCATGCTTTTTACTTATTTTACTTATTACTTTCTTACTTACTGTGCCATCAAATATGCAACCTTCATTATGTCTACTTGATTTTACACCTTCAGAAGATAAGGAAGTGTTTAATCAGCACTCAGAAGAAGTGCGGCTACACTGCAAAGTTAATTTTTAGCACTGTGCTCAATATCACCTCACAGTGAGGGAACTGTGTGATAAAAGTCATAAGTAGCTTTATGTCCCTGTCAGAAATGATGGTTTATGGTACAGCGCTTAAGTCACTGGCTCTGTCGCATTTAAAAAATAAATAAATGGCAAAGCAACACAGGAAAGCTTGACATATGACAATGGCACTTGTTTCTTCACCCTCTCATTTTCTCTTCAAGTCATTTTCTCTCTCTTCTGTCACTCTTCCAACTGATTTACCACTTTCTTGTGATTACAAGTTCAATTTAGAGCTAAATAAGAGCTGGCAGAACATTTCCTTTTCCCCCTTTCCCTTACATCTTTTGAGGACCAGCTGGTTATCTGAGTTTCCATACTCAGGGAACCTGTATAGCCTATCAGTTCAATTCTATTAAACACCTTCCAAAGACCAGTTGAAGTTTGCGCGCCCCTTTCACTACCTGTCAGTCATTTCAGTTTGTCCAGCTCTCTGTCAGTAAATTGCTTTGATTTTTCTGTCTTCATTTCTTTGAGTTTTTCTGTCACTATGTCTGTCTGTCAGCCACTCAATAAGTCTGCTATGGAGATAAAAAAAAGAAAAAAAAAGAAGAAATTCTAGTCTAACCTCAAAAAGGTTTGCATGCATACAAATTTTTGTCTATTAAGGAAGCAAAGTTTGAGGTTTAGGAAAGTTCCCTTTTCTAAGATCTAGATTTTGAGACTTAAATACAACACATCAAGAAGTTGGCCCAATTCATACACACAGAAATACAGCCTCCTTTACCAAATTTGCAGCACTTGTCTATTAAACCCTTTGCAGCACTTTTAATGCAATGAGCCCTGGCCAGTTAATTAATGATGCAGTCAGGCAATCCACCTCAACTTGTGAACTTGGAGAAATATCGCATGAACGTGTTCCATTTACCTGGTATTTGCGCTCAGGTGGTCATTGATCACTGGTTTTATATCACTTGAAGCAGACCAATGAAAAAGCCACTGCGAGGTGTAAATAATGGACGCAGTAAAACCCACCATTTTGTTCTCGTTAGCTGTCTTGATATGTTGTTAATCACATGGCTTTACAAGGAATGGAAGTTATGAGGAACTTTACCAGTCAATGATGTTTCCCAGTGGAACCTGATCATAAACTTTAACATATTTGACCTCATGGATGGTGTGGGCTACAGGAATGTATCATTACTTTAAGTCTATCAGGCTATACTTTGAAGGACAAGGCCCACTTTGCCCACTTGACAACGTATCGACCACAAGAAATGAGGCAGCTGGGCCTCAGGTCTCAATACGCTCCATTGATTTGATAATAATTGACCCTAAAGTACTGTCAAACATTGTTGGATTGTCATAAGTTGGCTTTTTGTTCCTTCTAGCTAAGAACAGCTGGTATTTAAGAAATGGCCTCACACATTTCACCTAAATTAGCAAAATGTATGAGGTCTGGTTTATAAGGGAATCATTATGGAAAATAATTTATTTATAAGTTATGTTGTCATGTGTTATGGTTAGCAGATTTTCATCTAAAAAAATCTCCATGGCACACTGATTCTGTATATCATAGATTATAGCGGACGACGGTTTCCACTAGGAGCATTGGTAAATCTGCCAACTGCAATGAGAGAAGATGGATGGGCGTGTTGCTGGCAGCTTGTCACAATTTGCTGTTGCTTTGCTCTCCACAATGTATCAAATTAAGTGTTTAACACTTAAAGTTTTCTGGGGCGTTTGACCCTCGTTTGCCTACAGACCTGGCTTAATTCTTTGTAGCATAGATTGACCGAGATGCTGGACGCATTTCCCAGAGATTTTCACATGATGGCATCATGCAGTTGCTCCAGATTTGTCAGCTGAACATTCATGGTGCTAACTCCCCCCAATGTGACCTATTAGATTTATATTTGGTTACTGTGAAGGCCCTTTGAGTAAAGTGAAAGTAATTTTCATGTTCAACAAACCAGCTTGAGATGATTTGAGCTTTGAGAAATGGGGGTTATCCTGCTGGAAGCAACCATCTGAAGATGGATACACTGTGATAATAAAGGGATGGACGTGGTCAGCAACAGCACTCTAGACTGTGGTAGGCCGTGGTGTTTCAACGATACTCAGTTTGGCCTAAAGTGTCCTAAATCCCGCACAACATTACAACACTATTAAGGAACACATAAGGAATCGTGTAGCAAACTTAAAAGTGTTAAACAAACCAAAATATGTTTCAGATTTTGATTCTTCAAAGTTGGCACATTTTGCTTTGATTACAGCTTTGCACGCTTTTGGCATTCTATCAATCACCTTCATGAGGTAATCACCTGAAATGGATTTTCAACAGTCTTGAAGGAGTTCCCAGAGGTGCTGAGCACTTGTTGGCTGGTTTTCCTTCACTCTGCAGTCCAACTCATCCCAAACCACCTTAGTTGGGTTTAGATCAGGTAGTTGGGGAGGCCAGGATGTCTGATGCAGCACTCCATCAGCCTCTTGGTGAAATAGCCCTTACATAGCCTGGAGGTGTGTTTGAGGTCATTGTCCTGTTGGAAAACAAATAATGGTCCCACTAAGCGCAAATCAGATGAGATGGCATGTCCCTGGAGAATGCTGTGGTAGCAATGCTGGTTAAATGGGGCCACCACCAAAGCACCCCCATACCATTACACTTCCTCCTCCATACTTCACGGTGGGAACTACACATTTAGGAACCATTTGCTCACCTTTTCTGCTTCTTACAAAGACCAAAACTCTCAACTTTGGACTCATCAGACCTAAGGACAGATTTCCACTGGTCTAATTGTCCACTCCTTGCATTCCTTGGCCAAAGCCATTCTCTTCCTCTTGTTATTTCTTAGAAGTGGCTTTTTTGCAGCATTTCAACCATCAAGTCCAGATTCACGTAGTCTTTTCTAAACAGTTGATGTTGAGATGTGTGTGCTACTTGCATTTAGGTGGGCTCTCATCTAGGGTGCTGTTAACTTGCAGTTTCTGAGGCTGATAACTGATGAACTTATCCTTTGCAACAGAGGAAACTCTTGGTCTTCCTTTCCTGGCCCTGATGAGAGCCAGTTTCATCATAATATTTGATGGTCTTTGCAACTGCATTTGAGGATACTGTCAAAGTTCTGGAAATTTTTTGGATTGACTGACCTTCATTTCTTAAAGTGGACTGTTGTATTTATTTACTTAGTTGAGCATTTCTTGCCAAAATATGGATTAGAACATTACTAAAATAAGACTATTCACTGTATACCAACACTACCTCTTCACAACACTACTGATGGTCTCAAACACATCAAGATGGCAAGAAATTTACGAAATTAATTCTTGACTGGCACAGCTGTTAACTGAAAACCATTCCAGGTGACTAACTCTGCTGACTGAGAAAATGCCAGGATGGGTAAAGCTGTCGTCTAAGCAAGAGGTGTCGACTTTGAAGGATCTAAAATATAAAACACATTCTGGTTTGTTAAACATTTTTTGATAACTAAATAATTCCAATAATTGGATGACTTTAGTATTATTCTATAATGCAGACACTTTTTAAATAACTGGTACTGTATGTGTGTGTGCGTGTGTGTGTTTGTGTGTGTGTAAGTGAATATATGTATCTATGAATATAATATATGCAAATATGTGCACTCTTTGTATGCATGTCAGTGTATAGGTAGGAATGCATTTGTATGGGTATATATGCCATCGGCAGGTCATTAGAAAGTAAGATGAATATTATTATCATTCATTAGACAGGAGGGAGGGGTAGGATCATATAAGTTTATGCTTCTTCCCACTCCTTTCCAAGCATAAAAGTTGAGTTACTTACATACATACATATAAATGAGTCATATATTGGGTATTTTGTTTTGTTGAATGTACATATAAAGTACCAGGACTGAGCAGACCAGGCAGAATTTTCCAATCTTATGTTGTCCCATGCAAATTGTACTCTTGGTTTCCTATTCTTTTAGCTTACAGGGTTGACAACCAGTGTGGCTATACTGCTGCTGTGGGCCATCTGCTTCAACAGTCAAGATGTTGTGTGTTCATATATGTTCTTTTGCACACCTTGGTTTATTATTTGAGTTACTGTTCCCTTCCTTTTAGCCCTGGCTGTTATACATTGTCCTAAATAAGGCATTTTCTCTCATAGAGCTGCCACTCACTGGATATTTTTTTCTTTTTCCTGACCACTCTGTGTAAACCCTAGAGATGGCTGTGTCGTAAAATCTCAGTAGATCAATAGCTTCTGAAATACTTGGAGTAGCCCATCTGGCACCAGTAGCCATGCCAATTCAAAGTCACTCAAATCACCTTTCTTTCCTCTTCTGCGCTGTTTCAATTTCAGCAGATTGCTTTGACATGCCTACATGTCTAAATGTGTTGAGTTGTGGCCCTGAAAAAGTGGAAGAAAATGGATGGATGGAGTTGATGAACATTTGTACCTAATAAAGTGGCCAGTGAGTGCATACATAGCAGCAGAAGAGCACTGACTCGGTTTACTGTGTTCATTTACAGGGATTAGGGATTTAGTCTACAAGCGGTCGTAAGATGAACAGTTCAAATAGGAACAACAAACCTGATTATTATTACGACTGAATACCATTTGAATTTCTTTGCACCTTTTGCTCATATAATTGGTATTTTGAACTGTTTTTTTGTTTTTGTTTTTTTGTTTCATATTTTTGCCTTTAGGGCTTCAGTGTTTGTACAGAAGCTCAGACAAACCATCATTCAGGATTTAGATCACCACACTTAACAAAGCATCATAAATCAGCATTAAAAACCCTTTCTGTTGCACTTCCATGACTATTTTGTCAGGATTATTTGTGATCATGTAATCACACAGCATCGTGTACATCAGATTTTTCTTTTTTTTTTAAAGCAATGATTTACAGTACAAGGTTCAGCTAGGCACATTAATCATTCTCACGTTAATAGCCTCCAGTGTCTCTTGTCTCTTCCAGGGCCCAGGGTGAATGGGGGAAGATACCAAAGAGCTAAAAATGAATGCTGAGCCATTGCATGCCATTAGTCACTGAAGAGTATATTGTCAAAGTGGATGTTGACTGTGAGTAGAATCAAAATGGGGGCATGACTTTTGTAAAGGCTGTTCTATGCAGATTTTATGCTAAATGTGCTGAGCACAAACGTCCAAAACACCAAAAAA
>VUQJ01005121.1:13589-26763 GCA_015108635.1 Andinoacara biseriatus
AAACCCCCAAAACCAAAAAAAAAAAAAAAAAAAATACCAAGCCCTCAGATTCAGCTTTGGAATGTATGTTGTTTGCATCTGTTTTGTTTTTATAGGTCATTTACTGAAGGAAAAAAGGATTCTATTATTTCATGCTAGCGTGCATAAATAGCTGACCCCCTAATGGCTGTCTATAATATAATACTGTAGTGGAAAGCTGTCTGTTATTTTGAAACCACATGAAGTCAAATCTGAGGAAGAGTTTCTGCAAAATATCTACAATTATCTATGATTTGTACTTTGGGTTTAAAAATGAATGTCATGTGCCTTACGCTCAAGCAAATTTTTAAAAATGAACACAAAATGACCTTTATTAAGTTCTTGGTTATACAAATTGTTAGGTTTATACAGTTTAAACTCATCTTTACTCGTCTTTAGGGCTGCCCTCAGAAAGTCAATGCTTGAAAATATTCACTCAGATTCTTGAGGTTAATATTTAATCCATGTGTTAAATGCACTCTGCTTGTGATTAACTTATGAGAGAGGCTGAAATTGGACTTGGAGTGTCATATGATTCTTGTTAAGGCTACTTTCATTAAAAGAAAAAGGCTTGGCCTTTGAGGTTGACCTGCGTGAGTCATACAGTAGGTCCAGTGTTGAAGGAAATAAGGCATTCTCTGTGTTGGAAGAGATCAAGAAGTGTCTTTAACATCATGAAATGTCCGTGAAGTGCATAACTGAGGTGAGTAATTAGTGTCTAAATATGACTGAATTTCAATGCAACAGCTCTCCAAGTTTTTGGACCCTGTTTGGTTCCCATTTATGTGCCATTAGTCAGGTCTCTCTGCCTCCCCAACATCTCTGCATACTTAGTCTGGACAGACATGTTATCAGGTTACAAGCTAGCTTAAAGTGAGGCACATAGCCTAAACCCAGAGGTGTTTCCTACCAAGGATAGGTGCTTGAATGGCAAAACTTAATTTACATTGCTTGACTTGATTTCAATGGCATTGCTAATGCAGGAAAAGAAGAAGTATACAAAAATGGATGCAGTCGCCATTTAATCATCCACTGGTTCGTGCAATCCTGAATTGACAATTTTGCCTTTTACCATGTCAGGGTTTTTGAAGATGGGTATGATGAGCAAGGGGTGGATCTGGCTGAATAACTGAGCGACCCTGACTAATTTGTTTTGGCATCTTACTGGCATTAGAGTGCAAGCTGAAAGCCCTTTTGCAATGGCATCCCTTTTTAGACTTGGGATTGTGCCTTTCATATGAAATATGTTAAAAAAAAAACGAATAAGTAAAGAATCAATTTTAAAAAAATTGTATACATTGTAGAAAAAAGCCAATATGACAGATTCAACTGGCAAAATTTGGATTTGGAGCCAGCCTTTTTTAGCTTTTTTACCATTGTGAAAAAAGCTTATCACAGATTTTGTATACATTCCATTTTTAAAAACTTAAGAAGTTAAAAAGTCTGTCAACATAACCTAACTGCTCAAAATGAGTTTTTTTAAAATGCTAGTTTAATGTAGTGTGATAAGATTTCTGGGAAATGTAGTTTAAAGTCTTAACTCAGATATATATTTCATGCACTGCATTCTTGTGAGGGCACAGATGACAGGCTGTGTGAGAGTGGGCAGATCTTTGTTCATTAGGGAGACACTTCTAAGGAAAAAGCTGTTCATGTATCTTGAGGTCTTGGTGTTGACAGTTCTATAAGCACTTTCCTGATTGGGGACTGCTGTCAAATGCTTCCTAATCCTTGTGCTGTAAGAGGGCCTGGGGGGAGGGCAAGTGGCTTCAAGTGATTTTATCCAACTGGATGATATGATGTGATCACTCCTGGTTACATCACACTGGTTGGACGTCTCACATGGACACAGTAATTGCATCTGCTGAGTTTTGGGGTGGAAGCAGCATGTGGAATTCCACCATCTCAAACCTTAAAGAAACAGCAAATTCCTGAGTTTGAATACAGGGTGAATGGTGATGGAAAACAGCCTGGTGAGGCCGGTGGTTCCTCTGGAAGCCTACCCTTATCTTTAATGTTTTCACAGCTTTTAGCCCCGGGTTGTGTCAGCTGAAACCAGACAGCCAGCTGTTTTGCTTCATTTCTGCACGTTCACTTATCACCATCATGAATAAAGCAGTGTGAGCATCTGAACAGTTGTGCTGTCAGCAAACTTTGGGAGCTTCACATGGAGGTTTTTGGAGGTGCAGCCACTGAGGTAGAATGAGAGCAGTACAGAAAAAAAAATTACACACTCTTTTAGAGGGCTACTGCTGAGAATGCAGAGATTCAAGACTGGCTTTTCAAGCTTCATTTATTGTATGTTCCCATTTTGAAAGCTGGTGAACCACCAAATACAATCAACGGAAAATGTCTATTTTCAATAGTTGTGGGATTAAGGCAGTTTGGGACCAGGCCCCCCAAACTTCTACAGTTAGTTCCATATTTTTGTAGTTTTGCTTCTGTACACAACTGCAGTAGATTTTAAATCAAACAATCAAGCTGTGATTTAAGTGCAGACGTGTTACTGCCATTTTTATACACAGTCCCCCATTTTTAAAAGGAAAAACACTGAAACAACTTAAATTTTGAAAATAAAAAAAACCAATGAACATCACCAAATGCTGTGTTTCTTCCCTTCAGATGATTTGCTAGACATTTACTGCAGCCCACTTCACTTCCTGGCCTTGAGAAACTCTTGGACTGCTTTTGCTGTATGTGTTGGGGTCATTGATTGGATGGCACTTCCCATTGTAAATGGGTAGTTTTGCAGCTTTAGGCTAAATCTGTGCAGAGTATAGCCGTATACACTTCACAATCCATCCTGCTACTTCTAACAGCAGTCACATCATCAGGAAACACCAGCGGTCCAGTTTCCCATAACATCCCGTCTACCATAACATCCCGCCATAACATCCCGTCTACCATGTTTGACAGATGATGCTGTATACTTTGGATCATGAGCTGTTTCTCTCATTCACCATACGTTGCTCTTCCCATCATTCAGGTGCAAGTTAAGTTAATTTATTCAATTTCTTTCAGATTCGAGGTACAATATCAAGATCAATGCAAAGAAAAAATAGTTTAAAAAATAATAATTTTCACCAGACTGCTTTCTACAAGCTAAAAGCCACAATAGTACAAATAACATACCCTGTGTGTACTCTGCGAAGCATACACAGCAGACTTAAGTGGTACAACAGCTTGTCACTGGGGCAGTACTCTGTAAATGTACATTAAGTAATTTATTTTCTGAGATTGTAGGTTTTTGCGTGGGTGTACTAACTGTCCTATTTAGGTTGGTGAGTACTAGCATAGGTTTTCTGACAGCTGGCACTGCCTTTGAATTTCCTTCTTGTTAATGTCCATAGAAGTCTATTGCTTGCCACTGGGCACTATATTTGGTGCAACTGCAGGCTCCAGTCAAACATATAATGCAATCATTAATCAAGTACAGCTAGTCCTGCACTGCATAGCCCCTATAGGCTACTCAAAACAGTCTTTTGAGGGGAAATGTGCAGCTGCTTGACAGTTGGCACATACTTAAAGACAGATGGATAAGGTTGTGGTCTGATCTGCTGAGGGGCTAATCAGTGGAGCTTTATGCACCCTTAGTACTGGCATATAGCTGCTTAAGTGATGTACAGTTTCTATAGTGGGGGAAGCTAATGGCGAGAGTGGAATTGGGAGCTGTGTTAAAAATCAAAGGGCATTTCAAATGAGGGGCTGGAATGATGTATATGTAATCCTGTGAGATCTCACTGGGTGATGTTATGCAATGCTAACAGCTGTGGCTGATGTGAGCTCCCATAGCAGGCAATATGGTTGAACCAGTAAGGCAATATCTCCCCTTGGGACTGACAATAGAGATCTCCTGAATTATCTGATCAAGAAAGAATGAAAATGCCAAAGCCCCTTACCGTCTCTTCTTTCTGTTGTTTTTTAGTTCACTCACATGGAAAATTCCCCACGGCGTGGCACTATATAAATAAAATTGAATTGAAGCGTCCAGTGAAAAAGCTTCACCTAAAGCCACATCTCAGTGAACATTAGAGCCCCACTGGCCTGTGTCATGGCCAATGGAGGGAGCTAGTTCTTCCACATTCCCCATGAATGAAGAGAAAAATCTTCCATCTATTTTTTACCATCTCCACCTCCACTATCTCTTCAGTAACCCAGCAGTTTATTTAATAGATTCTTCAGTCTGTAGGTGGATGATGGCCTCAGGTTTGCTTCCCACGATAATTAAAATAAATGGGAAGTCAGTGAAGGGGCCCTCAGTAAATCTATCCCTTAGTGTATTTCTGACTTGGATGAACGGATTATGTGAACCCAGACCCTCTTTTCCAATAAAAAAATGTAAAATTTTAAGAATAAATAAATCTAATTAAAAAATACTTTAAGGTTTCACTAAACATTCATGAGTCATTTTTGTGATTTATTGCATAGATGGATGTTTTTTCTCCCCTTTCGCAGTGCAAAACTGTGCCAAAATTTAATACAGAAAAAAAAAAAAGTACACGCAACCTCAACTGGGGCCGACACTACTGCAACTGGTGCAACTGGTGCTAGGAACATTGATTCATGTGGAATGACTGGGTAGATGTCAACAAGCCTGTAAGTGCCACAGGTGGGTGTGCCGAAACTTTGAATTCATCCTGTAGTTTGTCGTTGCATTTTACCAAAGAGTGTTTCAGATATTGTCTGTGTGTGTGTGTGTGTGTGTGCTATGTTGATGTTTACACACGTTGCAGCAGCAGTAACATAATCACTCTGGATCTGATGGTGACTAATATTTGTTGCTCTATACAGTTCTGACTGGTCAAGTTTACACACATATATCCCAGATATCTACGGTGAAAATGTGAACAAGAAAATGTATAAATCTATGGGTGTTTGTTATAAAGCAGCCTTGCTGTGGGCCTGGGTCAGTTTGCCCAGTGTTATGAGTTTTGTTTGTAAACATTCAATGGGTTCTTGGTTCTATTGGTGTTTATGTTGTGTTTTGTATAGGTTACTATTAGGTATATAGTAGAGGTTCCAGACGTCTGGAACCTGTTTTAAAAAAGTATAATTTTGACATTGTTCTCATGTAAATGGGAAGCAAAAACGTGTCAAAACATTACCATTTTCATCTGAAAACATTCTCCCGTAAACTGGGCCTCAGTGTTGCCAAGCTATTTATAAAGCGAGAAAAAAATGATAAAGCAAAGCCCCATTTACATGTATGTGCATATTTTTGGTAAACTAGGACTGTGCATTCCGGCCTTTCATTTAGACATAAACAGCATTTTAAGTCACTGAAAAGGTTACTGAAAAACTGAGTTTCTGCATTTACATTTGAACAAGGAAAACAAAGGTCCACCTTCAATTTCTCTTCTGATGTCAGACTATGCACTATGTTAATGTTTTTAGGCTTCGGATCAGGCATCAATCTATACAGTTCAGGTTATATCACCACCTGTTGCTCTGCCAGATTCTTGACAGATACGTTTCAAAAATTAAGCAGAAAAATCTCTGTTTTTAAAAAATACCAGCGAACGTGTGGACATGGCCCAATCTTTACTCAGATTACAAGGCTGAAACTTTGTCGTAGTAGATTACTCCCTCAGCAAGTCTGCTTGCGTGTGACCTGCTAAGTTATGTCACTGCGGATATAATTCGTTGGTTGGTTTTATGTTTATAAATTGGCCCATTGCTGGTAAACCACCTGCTGCAGTTTACACTCTCCTTTTAGAGCCTACAATGAGGCCACAACAACAACAACAAAGGCAGGGAGTGTTGAGTGGTTCTAAACTTCTTAACATCCACCAGGTCAACAAGCACCCAACTGATGTTACGGTTAAATAAACAGCCACCCTTTTTTTTTAAACACAAAAGAGTGAGGTAAATCTTAATAAGAGAATTTGGTTCACTAATTAATATGTTGCTAAAACTCAACCATACCGTAAGCTTAAACCTAGATGTTTCGCTGGTTTGGACATATTTGCACATCAGGAGAGGAAAGCCAAGGCTTAGTGGGACAGTTGTCAGATTTTTATATGGTAGGCAGACTTAAGCACTTGGTATTAGTAGTAATGGTAGTGAAGAGGGTCCAGCATTGGTCTGGATGTATTATTCCCTTCAAAGCCTTGTAACCTCATACCAGGTTGAATGTGACACAGAAGGACAAAGCTGCTTAGATGAAGTACTGAAATATTGAGGCTTTGGATATCTCATCTAGTTTTAGAACTATTGTAGCTGAAGAAAATACTTTGGACTTCCAAGTCCCTCTGGGCTGGAGTTGGAGACAGGATATGATGAGAGATCAGACAAGGTAATCTGTGTCCTTGTTGAGTGAATATTTGAATATGACCAATGTTTTAAGAGCAAAATCTCTTCAGTAAGGTTTTGTGGCTGCACTCAGGGCCTCGTATGACAGCTTTCTGGCAGGGATCACAGTGAGATGCTTCACCGTTTGGGCAGAATTCGCTATGTTGTTGTCACTGGTAATAAGCTTAAAGCTGTGGGCAGACATCCAACTCAGTATGTCAAGTAGTCAAGCAAAACTTCAGACCTGTGTGTCTGAGGAAGAAAGGATGGTGGGAAAGAACAGTTTAGTTTGTAATCTTAGGACATGGAGAAAAGAGGAGTATGTGACAGAACAAAGATGTCTGCTGTAGCAGAGGGATAGGCAAGAAAGCATAAAAGGAAAAACACAGGGCTTCAGAGAAAGGGTGATCCTCCACACCAAATGATTAAAAGAGTCAAACCTGTAAAATAGAGATATTATTCAGATAGTCGGTGATCAGACCAGAAGGGAAACACAGAGTTTCTCATTGATAGCATGTATTACTGACTGAGAATGGGTCGCTGAGGAGCTTGAAATTGTTTGTTGATCAGTTCACATGAAGCAGTGCGTGTGCGCGCACACACACAAATGCAAACACATAGCAGATATTAGATCTGTAGAAGAATACTAATGCTGCATTAGCAGCGTTGCTGCTGGCAACTATGCACACTGTAAATATAAAATATTAATAAATGTTAAATCAATATTTGGTAATGTGGTACCTGGCGTTCATGTATTTTTTATGTATGCAATCACAGATACATGCTGTAAACTGACAACACATCATCCAGGAAGTAACATCAGTTTATTCAAAGTCATGGCCACAGAAATCATGCACTTTTATTTTTCCATTAATTATAAAGTTAACATTTTTGAACTGCTGGCTGTATGTTTCATAGCTGACAAAATGCCAATGACGTGGTATATGGATCATGCAGACTTACTGCTTTTGTCAGCAAAGACAAAAATATTATTTTTTTTATATTGGTGTAAAATGCCACTGTTATATATTAGCAGCAGCATGGTGATTCTGTGTTTCGTCCCCTTCTAAGCTCAGCAAGGAGCCATCACAACTGCATAATACAATTCCTGCTGCATTGCTTGTAATTACCAGTGGCTGTACTGGACTGCAAAGTCATTACGCAGGCACTGTTTAAAACACTCTGGAAATGAGAGAAGGCCACAAAATGTGAGCACTTTTGTTTCTCTTAAAATTCAAGGCTAAGGCTGAGATCTGGTGATGAGGCGTGAGGCTTGGTTTTGTAGATGTTTGAGTTTAAAGGTGCTAGGCGCGTGTGTGGGGCTGTGACAATGATAGCAATGTCATATGATGGAATTAGGATACCTTTGGGCTACAAAATAAAGTACCTGTTCATTCGTTTTAGGATCTTTATCACACCTTTCCCAGTTGAGATGTTTTTGTTCAGCACATCTATTTATTCACTGTCAGTACAAAACCAGCTGGTCCATTCTCCTTCCATCTCACAGCTCTTCCCAAAATTAGCAAAACAAAACCCCCAAAAAACAGCAGGATTGTGGTGCACTCCTCATTGTGCATGCCTAAGTGAATTTAGTAGTTATAGCTTCAGGGTCCACCCACAGCATTTTAGAAATTAACATTTAGCCAAACTTGACATTCAGCTTTGCAGGCCTGTGCCATTACACATAAACAGGAGGTGATGCAAGTTTTTAACATTTCCCTCATAATGATGCAGGCTTGACACTCACTGCATTGTTGCGCAACTACTCAGGTGTGACTGCTGCTGGCAGCAGCCTATTTACTTTTCTAGCTTTCTTTTTCTTACTTGTCAAGGTAAGTCAATACAGGAAGTGCCATAGAGCATAGTTCCTGGAGTGTCCACTTGAGGTTGGCGCCACTGACTGTAGCTCACTTACTACAGTCAGCTGATTTGATTTTTGCGCAAGAAGCAGGAAAATGGTGTACAGTCTCTAACATTTGATGAGTGGAGATTTATTTTTATTGTACAGAAGGACATGCGCATGATAGTAAGGTGAAAATTGCATCAAGGACAGAAACAGATGACGTGTACTGTTAACACAACTCCGGCTCGTCACAAGCATCTGCACAAACAGCACGAAAACCACAGAGCTAGCAAAGGAGCCAGAGTGACGTTGAAGCTGAGTGAATTGTTATGGTAAGTAGAAACAATCAACAGGAGCTTTAATTGGGAACACAGATGAGTACAGCAGGTTTGAATATTTTAGACAGTTGCAGATGGCAGTGGATCTCTGCGTTGGTAGGACCTACCGATGGCAGATGTGGGACATGAACATGTGCATTAAAGAACCATCACGTGCACTGAGGATTAATTGCAAACTCAGCAGGTGTTCATGTGCTCCTGTCTGCAACTGTCCGCCCTGTCTGCAGCCAAAAATAAGGCAGCACCTAATTTTTGAAACCTGGTTCGATGGACATGAAGGACGTCTGCAGAGTACTGCAGGCAATTTCTGCGTTCTCGCTGCATGTGACTTTGGACTGTGGTCAAGTGAAGGGACATTAGTAGAAAGGTGATATGGAACCATCCAGATCTGACTTTACTGATATTTTTCAGGTGGAAAAAAAGAATTTGGAAACATGTTTAATATGAATATTGAAGGACAAAACTCATCAAAAATAAAATTTCTGGGGCAGCACCCAGAACCTCTGTCTTGTCAGTATGCTGTATAAATGTATTTCTTTTGCCATCTGTTCCCGGGCAGTATTTGGGCCATCTATTAGCCTGGATAACTTTTTGAAACCTCATCTGATTTTGAAAGAGAAATAAAGTTCAGCAAATAAGTATCAATATCAGTAAATAAGGAGTAACTGATCTTAAAACTTTCAACAATCTGTCCCAGAGATATCAGATACAAAGTTAACAACAGGGGCCCAAGAACCAAGCTCTGTGGGACACCACAGTACAAAGGGGAGGAATTCAATACGAAGACAGAGTCAGTGAAAACGTCAAAGTGTAAAATACAATTTGACCCATTTTAGGGCTGTGTATGAAATATCCACTCAGTCATGTAGCCTATTCATCAAAATTTGATGATCAGTTGTGTCATATGGTAAACTGAGGTCCTGTAATACCAGGACAGCTGTCATAGTCCTTTTTGTTGCTTCCTCTGTTTCTCTCCTTTCTCTTGCTTTCTCAATTTCTCTCATGTGGAGTGGGGGGAGTCTTTGGTGCTGTGTCCTTCCCTGGAGTGAGGTGTTTCTACCCTCAGTCCTGCCAACACACCTGTCTCTATTAGTCCATTATCTCCTGTGGATAAAAGGCCTGCTAAGCCCATAACTCTTGTCCAGATTATTGTCACCATGTTGGTGCTAACTTGGCTCTCAACTGATGAGTGGTTTTTACTTGACTTTGTTCTCTCATCTTTGTTCCTAGTTCCTTCCTGTAGTGTGTCTTGACAGGACTCAAGTCACTTGGAAGACCCCGTTGTTGTTCGTCTTAAAAGGAGCTTTCTCTCATCTCCAGCTCCAACTCACCTGGAAAACTCCTTCGCCTGCCCATGCTCCACTGAAACAGTTTTCTGGAATCTTCACCTGCCTCCTAAACTCCAATCCTAAAAGCTGCTAGGAGCCAGTGACAGGACATCAGTAGTGAGGTGATATGGGACCATCTGTTTGATCTAGTAAGCAGTCTCTCCACCAACACTGTTTGCTGGAGCCTGTGCCTGCCTCCACTGCCTGCAAATTGCAAAGGAAACACAAGTAAGGATACAAATCAAGTCTGTTGACAATTCTGGCAAAAATACTCAATACTTACCCTTCCTCTCCTCTCTGACATTTTCCCAGTGACTCCCTGCTTGGGCCCAGTACTAAAAGACAATCCTGTCAAAATAAAAGCTCTTAAAATGCTCATTGGTTCCTGGGGTTCAGATTTTGAGTCCATTCATTACAGTAAATATGACAGCTGCATCAGATGGCATTAAAAGATCATTTGACAATCTAAGCAGTGCAATTTTTTTCAAAACCCAATTTATCTAATTAGCATCAGGCCTTTTTTTTTAATAAATGCAGCTTGCTAGCAAGCATTAACTGATAAATTTGCACTCTTAACCATAAGCCAATGGGTGACATTGGTTGAGTGCATCAATCTTTAATGTGCAGTATGACAATGACCCTACCATATATATTATTGGTAGAATATATATTATGGAAAAATAATTGTAGTGCATTTTTAAGTGTTTCTTTTATTGTGTGTTGAGTTACACAAAGCAAATGTTATATCTATTCCTTAAACGTTATAAAATTCAAACCTGTATCTGTCATGTTTAGAAATGTTAGATCAAGTCCCGCCCTCTTGTGTTAGAAGAGAATACATGAAGCTGCCAGATAAAGCAGTCTTGATTGATCCATTGAACTGCTGCTGGACATGGCAGCTGATATCAGCCCCTTTTCTCTTCGAATGACTTTCTGCTACTGAAACCTCGGTCACACTTTCTTTTTTATTTTTTATTCATTTATTTATTTATTGTTAATGCATTGAATTGGGGCTGTTTGTCACGATCCTGTGAATCCAGGCTTGTGCTGCTTTGAGGCCAACTATGGAAATAATCGAAACCGTGTCACGAGAGCTGGAAAGGTTAATCTTCACAGACAGAGAGTGGGCAGTGTAGCTGAAGAGATAGACTTTGGGGTGCACTTCCCTGCTATTTGTCATACTAAGCCTTTGCTTTAGACAGGGCAACTGGACACCTTGATCCGCTTAAATTAACTGTCAACATAAATGCAGTGCTGTGGAAAAAATACATAGGAATAAAAACCTCCACCCTTCTGTACCCATTACATTCCATAACAGTACTCTTCAATAGAAAGGTCGAAAAGCCTGTTGACCGCAGGAGTTAAGACAGCTCACAGAGATGAGTTTGAGATCTATAACAAGCCCTTAAGGTCTAGAAACCTACCAAATTTGACCTGAGCACCTGATTCCCCCATAGCACATACTGTAATTGGGGAAAAAAAGCACCCAGAATAACACCTGCCAGCACCCCAACAGAGAGCAGTTAATTCCACAACAACAAGAACAGAAATAGCCTTCCACGGAGGAAGATTGATTGTTAACATGTTAAGCAGATGAGATCTTGGGTAGGTGATCCTTATTATCATTAGAGATAGAGTCTTGGGGAGCTTATGAAAAGGAATATTGCAGCAGGCCCCAGCAGGAGATTTCATCCATTATTAAAAAGAGACAATTGGCTGAGGCACAAAACAATTACCAAAAACAATTCCAATCTTCAGGCGCATTTTGTACTAATATTTTTCACTCACGTACTACTGAAAGCAAATCAACATAGAGACAAAAAAAAGAATATTTTTGCTGCTTTTATCCCAGAGGAGTTTCTGATATTTCCCATTTTGATCTACAGTCTCTGGTCATTTCATTAGGTACACATGTTGAACTACTCATTATTGCCAATATCTTGTTAGCTACTCAAATGCATTTAGGTCTACTCAACCTACTGAAATCGAAACATGACATTGTTGTTGGTGCCAGAGAAGCTGGTCAGAGTATTAAAGAAATTGTTGATCTTCTGGAATTTTCACGCTAAACCATCCCTACAGACCATTCAAGACAATGGTCTGAAACGAAAATATTCAGAGAGCGGCAGTTCTCTGGGCCTTGCTAAAGGAGGAAAATGATCACCCTGCTTCAAGCTGATAGGAATTCAACAGTAACAACCAAGGTACGGAGAAGAGCATTTTTGAATGCACGACACATTTGAAAGTGATGGGTTCCAGCGGCACAAGACCACGCCAGGCGCCACACCTGTCAGCTATGAACAGGAAACTGAGGCTCCATTTCTAATTGGCTCAAAATTGGACAATAAAAGATTGAAAAAAAACATCATGTGATCTGATGAGTCTCAAATTCTGTTGCAGCATTCAGACGGTAGGATTGAAGGTTGGTGTAAACAACACGAAAAGCCTGACAGCTTGGATGGTTTAATGGTGCGGGGAATATTTGGGATATATGGGTGTGCAGCTGACATATTTACAATGTAAACTAATAATTTCACTTTTTTAAACAAGTTTTTATATTTTATTTATGAGTTCTGCTTATGAGGAGTGCAGTTGTGTAAAACTGATTGCATAAACCCTAATTCCTAATTTGCTGCCTCAAAATGAGGTAATATCAATTAAAGAGGCAAAAATGAAAATATTTCGAAGAAGCAATATTTCAGGATAAGCCACAAAAGTAATTGCAAGTACTCAGAAAATATGGCGTGTGATAGTGATTTAATGTATATATGCACACACATTTCAAGAGCTCATATTTGCATGTTTACATATGCATATGTGTCTTTTGCACCTTTTGACCACATGTACTGTTTGCATTTGTGGCTATAATAAAGTAGTTCAGGTCCTGCATTTTAAGCTATACATGAACATGTTCAAAATCCAAAGTGAATAATGCACTATATAGTTTCCTTTTTCCAAAACAAAAGACCTGCTGTTTTTTGTTTTTTTTTTGGAACATGTCATCCAGCAGAACCAACATGCCAGGCAGTTCAGACCTTTACCTCAGCAAGCCACACCTTTCCCGTCTGTTTGTTGACTTTGTGTGTGGCAATCAAGAATGAGAAAAAAAAATGTACTCAGCTGCCTTCAGAACTCTGACCTGCATGCTCCTCTTCCACATAATTGCATCTTACAGTAGATACCTTTGGTTCTGTGTGGAATCTTTGGACTTCTGCTCAGTTCCCTTCAGGCATTTTGTGCAAGCCTCCTGAACTCCGGCGCTATCAAGAGGTTTCAATTCCAGCAGAGACTCTTGTCCATCTGTCCGGCACCCTCCAGGTGGACTGTGCTGACATTTTGTTCAGTCACTGGCAAAT
>VUQJ01005121.1:38732-51413 GCA_015108635.1 Andinoacara biseriatus
AACTGGTTTCATCATTTTTAAATGATAAAAGCCTCAAAAAACGTCTTGAGGAAATGATGGGACTCTTTGATATTGATAAATGTTTATTGGAATTTTAATTTACATAGCAATGCTGTCCTCTGACTATTATATAATACAAGTATGCAATCTGAAATATAATATTGCACTGCATTAATTTTTTTCAACAATACTAATTTTGTCTTTCTGTACAGGGATGCTCTTTTGGCTGCCTATTTAAAGCCTAAGCTTACTTATGGTTTAGTTCAGCTCCACTCGGTTGGTCGCGTTGACCAAAGGGCCTTTCTCTGTTCATAGGAAAACAAGGTTTCCCTAGGTAAACCTCAACAGCCAGAGACCTCACATTTTGGAGGCTTTGGCCAGCAGGAAGAGAGGAGTACTGCCGCAAGATGGGCTTCATGGTCAGAAACACCCCTTAGTCTGGTTTTAAGATGGGATTACATGGGGCCTCCGTGGATCGGACTTGTTTGTCCACCACATCCCGCAGATGCACAGTTGGACGGAGATCTGGGGAATCTGGAGGCCAAGTCAACACCTCAAACTTATTGTGTTCCTCAAACTTATTGTGTTCCTCAAACGATTCCTGAACCATTTTTGCTTTGGGGAAGGCCACATTATCATGCTGAAAGAGGCCACAGCCATCAGGAAATAGTGTTTCAATGAAAGGGTGCAAATGGTCTGCAACAGTGCAACAATGGTAGGTGGTACATGTCAAAGTGACATCCACATGGATGGCAGGACCCAAAGTTTTCCAGCAGATCCTTGCCCTAAGCATCACACTGCCTACACAGCTTGCCCTTTTCCCATCAAGCATCCTGGTGCCAGGTGTTACCCAGGTAAGCAATGCACATGCACCCGGTCATCCAAGTGATGTAAAAGAAAATGTGATTCAGGCTACTTTCATCTATTCCTCCATGGTGCAGTTCTGATGCTCTTGTGCCCATTGTTGGCACAATAGGCAGCCTAACTATCAGAACCAAGATTCTTGTCTTCGGCAATTTGAGCTGCAGTAGCGCGTCTGTTGGACTGGACCACACCCTGTTGCTGGTTTGCCGCTGTTCCTTCTTTGGACGACTTTTGATAGATACTGATTGCAGATACTGATGCAAACTGGGAACACCCCACAAGGGCAACAGTTTGGAAGATGCTCCTAGATATCTTGCCATCACAATTTGTTTCTTATCAGAATTACTCAAATCCTCACGCTTGCCCATTTTTCTGCTTCTAACGCATTCCACTGGAGAACAAAATGTTCACTTGCTCCCTAATATATCCTACCCACTAACCAGTGCCATGAAAGAGATAGTAAGTGTGATCCATTTTACCAGTCAGTGGTCATAACTTGCTTGATTAGTGTATATATATAAAGATATATATATATAAACTAAAATCCCCACTCAACCTGTGGGTGGTCTTTGTTTGTCCTTCAAGTTCAGGTCCTCTACCAGAGGCCTGGGAACTTCAGGGTCCAGTGCAGCTTCTTAGCTGTTCCTAGGACTGCACTCTTCTGTACAGAGATCTTGGATGTCGGTCCTGGAATCTGCTGGAGCCACTCTTCCAGTTTGGGAGTCACTACCCCAAGTATTTCAGTTACCACAGGCACCACTGTTGCCTTCATCTTCTACATTTTTTCTAGCTTTTCTCTATTTCATTTTCTTCTTTTTCTTTTTCAGGCCTTGGTATTTCTCAAGCATCTCGTATTCCTTCTTCCTAGCTATCACTCAGCATTGCTACATCTATCACTATGGCCTTCTTATTCTGCTTGTCTACCACTACTGTGTCCAGCTGGTTAGCCATCACCAGTTTGTCTGTATCTGGAAGTCTCACAGGATCTTAGCTCGGTAATTCTCAATCACTTTTCGGGGAGTATCCCATTTGACCTTGGGACTTCCAGGCAATACTCAGGAAAGATGTTCCTGTATACTATGCTAGCTACTTGGTTATTGTGTACCATTTATGTCCTGTCTTCATCCTGCAGTCTGCAGGTATGTACTGGATTGTCTCAGGGGCATAGCCTGCATCTGGGGTCTTGCCTTGTGTGGTAGACCCCGGCCTCTATCGATCTTGTGCTAATTGTAAACATACATATGAAGATGATTTTATCTTTAGCACCCTATCAAAATACACAAGGTGAATGGAATAATAGCAAGTACATATAACATATATTTCCATACCTCCATCCATGCATCGATTCTCTAGATATTTTACTATAACTTACTAATGTTGGTAATACTCATTTTTATAAAATGACCTGTAAAGTTCAGCCTCTCTTACACTCCCTCACAGACTGTTTCCACATGAATATCTCTGCAGGAACAAATAGACAGTGAGCTTTGTTTAGCTGACAGTTGTTTGGTAGTCCTCCACATATTGTACATCACATTAACTGATTTCCACATTGTTTGCTATTAGGCTTATAAAATGTCAGCTGCAATGTTTCAGGATTTGGTGAACGTGCCCCATGTCTGAGGACCTCTAACCACAGAATAGCTTTATAACATAATCCGCTGAAGTCTTGTTTACTATACAAAGCAAGCAAACTCCTCCAAGGGCTTTAGAGAATGCTCAGGATAGAATGGAAGCAACGCCTGTGAATACAGCTCTTCACTTGTCACCATAACAGCCTCTCCAGAGAATTACACAGTTGCAAAGTATGTAATTAGAATAATTGCCAATGAACAGTGGGGTAAATGTTTGACAATATACATACAGTGTTTGGATGTACATTATTTTATTAGCTTGTATCATAGGGGAGGCTGCAGCAGGGGCTTTCAAATGCCACAAAGAACAATGAAAAAGTATTCCTGGTAACAAGGATTGGTAACAGCACTGTACTTACTGCACGTGTTTGGTTTAAGCCTAAAGCAGTGCTGTTGTTGCAGCAAAAGATCAATCCTTATTTCCAAGTTATCTTTTCTAGGAATTAAAATGTTAAAAAAAAGAAAAGAAAAGAAAGAAAGAAAGACATCCACAATTGAATCATTGAAAGACAGGTTTATGTTTTTTTTTTCCATGTCTTCAGAAGTAATGGAGGCTGGTTATGTGCATGTGTTTCTGTGCTGAGCCATGGATAGGCTGGATAATAAGCGTGCCAGCTACTGCTTCTGCTAGAGGTTGGCAAGGAGTGGTTTGGGTTTTGCTGGGAAATAAGAGTCAAAATTACCTTGTTTGTACAGTGGAAAATTCCAAAACACTTCTGAGCAATCAATTGGCATGTTTATCAGCAGAGGGGTTGAGTTCAGACATACCCACTCATCAAGGGGTCAAAGGCTCGCCACAACAAAAATGTGGCTTTTGAGGTGACTTTTAAAGCAAATGTACACTATTGGTTACAAAAATCTCACCGAAAACACATTTTTCCTGCAGGATTCTTGTGTTTTCTCTTACAACTAAATTTCTAATTTTGTAATATCTTTAACCATACTAACACAATAGAGCAAGAAATGAGAAAAGGTATAATGTCTGTACATAGAGAGTTATGTTAAGACACTTAAAAGAGAAAATTATCTTTACTTTGTTTTAAATCGTATAACTTCTTTGTTTTGCAGGGGAATGTATTTCAGTCTTTTTAGATAAATATCACTCTGTGCCCTAAGGAAGCATCTTTTTCATTTCTTTATCCACTTCTTCCCAGCAGTCCACAGAATGATGGCCTAAAGGTTCATTAAAGTCTGAAAGGGAGTTCTAGAGTTTAGTTTTTTGGGACTCCCATGTTGAGCAATTTCCCAGTGTTCTCTGTGGTGGTCTGTATCAAAGGATAATGGCAGCTTTTCAACCATATGGCAGCAAGGTTGAATAAGCTCTCTTTGTTTAACAGAAATTTTCTTGGGCTTTGCCAGTGATGTTCTGCATGGGGCTGTAGACGATAAGAGACTTGTTGGGGAGCTTGAGCCTTTCCCAGTTATCACAAGGGTAGGCCGTTTACTGACATCTTTTTTGAAATTTGTTGATGCACACAAAGTAAAAAAAAGGTTCCAAATTTGCATGAAAAGAGTCATCTAGACTGAATGAAAGAACATGAGAGATGGGTTTATGACAACAAAGCATCAAAATCTTTTAAGGGGTCTCCTTTGTGGCGAAGCGGCATGTTGGCTCTTTGTATGCAAAACACTGGTCGGTACCTGCTACCGTATGGTAACGTAATTTCCCTGTTTCGCCATGAGAATGAATCCAATGTTCAACATATGTTCCGCATGAGTTTCCTCCCAGATCGTTTAGCTTAACACCTTAAATATAAAGATTTTTCACTA
This sequence comes from Andinoacara biseriatus, assembly GCA_015108635.1. Lineage (NCBI taxonomy): Eukaryota > Metazoa > Chordata > Actinopteri > Cichliformes > Cichlidae > Andinoacara > Andinoacara biseriatus. The sequence goes on from VUQJ01005121.1 coordinate 43,001, forward strand.
GTTGCGATTGACATTGTTTTTAGCATAAATTAGCATGTGTTTTACCAGACAGTGTTTTCTTGCTGATGGAGCAACATTTCATTGTGCCTGAATAGAGGTTTGTTAATGGATATTAATCCAACACTTTAAAGTTTGTAGATGCCAATTTGATTTGGTTAATCCAGCCACTGGAAGCCTCTCATTATGTTTTCGTGGAACAATGAGTGTAGATTATGCCCTCCATCTTTCATGGTGTAGTAGGAAGGGATTGCTTCTCTGCAAGTACCGAGGATAGACCTATAATTCTCTTGTGGCACATAAGTGTTGCATTAAGATAGGTTTGTATTTTTCTTCAAGTATAATAGCCGCTGTGCTCGGCTATAGTATATCAACAAACAGGCTACAAGCAGGGCGTAACAAATGTTTAGTGTACAGTTTCAGTGTAAAACACTACTTTCCATCTGCTGTTATTTTCCAGAGGGTTCAGAAATATGGAATACAATTACCAGTTAAAAATGTAATCTCAATATAATGTTTTCAACCAAGTATTTTTTCTTATTTATATTTTATGTATTTTTTTCCCTCAATCTAACCAAAGTTTGGAGATAATAGACAGTGTATGACAATGAAAATATAAAAGAAATTTACAAAAACTAATGGTTCTACATTGCAGTGTCTCCAGAGTGTAGTCATTTCCACATTCATCTAACAAGTGAAAGATCACCAGTTTGATCCTGAGAGAAGACACCTCCACCAAAGCCGTGCACTCTCTGGGCAGTATTTACTTGTAAGGGAAAACTATTGTTGTCATGGTCCTGGGTTTTTGGGTTGATGACTTCAAAATTTATATCATTATTTAATGGTCTCTCAGTTTGGTCGGTATTGTTTAGTTGAGACTTTTAGTTCTTTGTTTTGGTCTCTGGTTATTTCCATGTGTGCTCTGCCTGAGGGCTGTTTTGTATAGTTTATTGTTGTATTGTTGTCTCTCGCTCATGCCCCGCTATGTGAAGTTTGTATGTGAGTGTCATCTGTTACTTCCCATTTTTGTTGCGGTAGTCTTTTGTCACTTGTGCTTTTTATTTGTTCAGCTTCCTTTGTCTTGTTATCACTGTTTTGTTCTCACTGTGTTCTCCATCCCATTTACCCTAGCCTCATTACCTTGTGTATATATTGACTCCCCTTGCCCTTTCTCATGTCATCCCACAGAGCTGTGTGCTTCCGTGCTCCGTGTTCCTGGATTCCTTGATTTCTAGTATTTATTTTTCCTGGTCCCGTTTACGGGCTTGTTTCCTGGTCTGAGGGAAAAAAGCTGCATTCGAGTTTACACCATTTCCCAAGTCTTCCATTTGGGTCCACAGCCTGTCTGCCACACAGCTATTCGTGACACTTGACATAATTTTGAGTATGGTTATTTTGTTATTAATGTGGATTTATTCTCTTTCTCTTGAGAATGCTTTCTTTAAAGAGGCTTCACATCCTGGGCCCCACATCCCTGCCAGTGAAGAGGCCAGGCAACGTGACCTCTGACGGGCCTTATGGCAGCGTTGAGGCTGGAAAGCCGGGCAGCAGTGTTCATAAGGCCCAGAGTTCAGTCCAATATGACAGATGCCAGTTTATCTGAGATGATCGAGGTCACTGGCTGTTGATTCTGATTGCGCCACTGAGAACTGCACTTCCTAGCGTGGGAAGCTGACTGGAGCGGTGAGGAGGTAGGACCGGTGAATGGGTGGCTGGTGAAAAGTTGGGCCAACACTCATCACTGGAGTCTCAGGTGGTGGAGATGCCGCTGATGAGCAGGGCCAGTGCAGTAACGAGGCTTGAGTGCCAGCTTACTGCTCCAGCTATGACGATGAAGAGCTTGGTTTAAGAGGTAAGGAGGAAGTGTGTCCTTCAACAGGGCTGCCGATGTTAAATAGTTCAGACTGCAGATTTTTCCTTTGCTGGGAGACTGACTCTGCCAGTTCTGTGTCTGGTAATATCAGAAGTGAAGGGTTTGATAAAATAAATTCATCCAGAAAAGCTGAATGCTTCTCAAAATAGCTTCTCATAAGGGTTTTGGACCTCCTTTACACCCATAGAGTATTTCTAAAGCTGGACTAGTCAAAAACAAAAATGTGAGACTCCATTATGTGGTCAGAGCATGCTGTCAGGGGAAAGTGGTATTTGAACCCAAATGCTGACTGAAAAAACAGCCTTGAATAAAATCCAAAACCCAGACCATAATAATAATAATGATACCACAAGAAACATAACCTGCAGTCTCCTACGTGAAAATCCTGCATTTAACTTTGGGATTTTTACTGCAATGTTTTTTTTTTATAAAAACAAAGCAAAATGGTAATTTAATGTTAATATCCATGCCATTATAAGTATTATCTGTAGTTCAGAGCAAATCACAAACATAAGGGCAAAGTTGTCGCCTGGAGTGTGCACAAGTTCTGTATTCTATTTTCTGTGTGGACATTTGAGATCGGCTTTCTAAGATACGCTGTACTAAGTCACAGGGCCCTTGATGGAGTGCAGCTCTCGTGTTCACTTGTGGTAGACTCCATTACTTCTCCATATATAGATGGCAATGGGTAGAGGATCACCAGCAAATTTGATCAGTGAGATTACAAACCCCTGCGTACTAGATCATTGAAACCTCATCTCTGTTCCCTGCAAGGACCACAATACATTACTCCCTCCATGCAGCGCATCTATCAGTCCCCTTTTCGTCTTGCTGCTGCAGGCCTCCGAAGATCAGATGAGCGAAGACGGAGGAGTGCCCTGACTGAACCGGGGTCTCAACATGACAGGGTCGAGAGAATGTGAGGCACAGTCGACGGCATTCGAATGACGCTTTGAATGGGTGCAGATTCATCATTCCGGGGGTGGTAGCAGGCAGGGAGACATGGCCTCGATGGAAGCTATCTGTAATGATCGATGATCGACGAACATCTCGGAGCCCTCGGAGAGCGCTGTGCTCTAGTCTGGGCATTTCATGACACATAATCTATAGTTGTAATTGGACACTGGAAAAGAGGAAATTAGCAGTGGGTTTGTGGATTGATTCAAACTTACCAATCACAGCTGGCATTGTTTTCTGGAATTGTCAGTTATAGTATCAGCTATAGGTGGCAGTTGTCTTTGAATCTGATGTAATATTTCTGGAAATAAATCAGGCAAGTGATGAAATAACTATGCTACACTAACAGCAACGATGCCTCAAACTGCTGTTTTTCTAAATTTCTTAATGTATATGTGTATTTTAACCCAACCAACCAATTTCCATAATTCACTCAATTGATATTAGATGATTGATATACGACTGCTGGCTCTGTCTGTTTGTTTTGTAAAATATTTTTTTTTCTCTCTCTGTGTAACATTGTTCAAAAATAAAGTTAAAAGAAAATAAAAGTCAAAAATCCCTTATTCTGATGTACTGGGGTTAGTCGTTAAGTTTAGGGTACTTACTGATGATGACTTGGACCTCATGGGTTTAAATTTTCCATTTTATGGCAGCTTATTATATGAAAGTCTTCTGGGTGCTGTGCTCTAAAATTAGAGAATCCAGGATTTGCATTACTGTTGGGATTTCGAGTCGAACTTGGTGTCCCAAGATGAAGAAGATGTGGGGTTGTGGGTGGCTAAGACAGCAGGGCATTACATCGTGCATGGCTGGAGTCTCTTTTTGCCTGGGTGTGTTTAAGTACTAACCTTCAGTGGATGCCATTAAATAATATGCCCTACTTATTGGGCTCATATTGGTGGCCTTATTCTGGGTTGCTGTGGGTGGTTTGTAAAGTATCAGAAGTAAAGTATGCCTAAAAGACTAGAATAGACCCTGTGACAACTCCTGAAAATCAGAGGATCCTCTTAAAACTGAAGCCTTACTTGCCATTGTCTAAAAGCCTAACATTGTCTCTCATTTACCACTCACTGCCACACTCATCTCATCTGCATGTTGGCTTTGTTTCAGTCTTAATGCTGCAAAAAATATCCAAGGGAACTAAACAAGGGGGAATTGGATAACTGCCCTCAATTATTCATTTATTTGCTGAGATACGTGTTTAGATTTGTAACCACTTCATCAGCCTGACCTCTCTTTGAAAACACCTGTGCCAACAATTAGTGTTAAAAAGTGTTAATATTATACCCCGTTTTAAACTCGAACTCCTGACTTTTGTTGTGTTTAATTTAAAGGGAACAGCCTTGGTGTATACGGCAGAAAAAAACAAAAGAATTCAGTCTTTTTTACTCTCAGACCATCCTCTGGAGAAACAATTATCATTTTTTACTGTGACTTTTAAGAGCTGCTCGTGGGCCAAGCAGAAACAATGACAAGGACGTCTCCCTGTTTATGGAATTGTGTGAATATTATATTTGCTCCCTGCTGAGAAGTCGGACTATCAGACTGGTTCGGCTGCTCTGTTCAGCTTTACTATGCCAGCCTTTTGTTCCTTACATCTCCAAACATTTTCTTTGCAGCTGCTTGAGTTAATGCTGTCATTAGACTATTGGATCCTGTAGCCAAATTATAATGTGATCTCCCGCATCATCTATTCTTCTCTTCCCTCTGAGCTGATGAATAGCTTAAGGTCAGACTATCAAATTAGTGGCTCCCATTACTCCCCAGACACTAATGGCATCTTTATGAAAGGAAAGATATGTAATCTCTCCAAAAGCCTTTTGGAGCCCAAACAGTTTGTCTGTAGATGAAATGTGAGTGCAGGGCCTGGTGAATTGTAAAGTGAAATGGCAGCGGGCATGGTGGCTGCCTGCAAGTGCCAAACCCAGTTTAATTTTTACTCTCGCACACTTATATTGTTCAGTCCTTTTAATTCATGTCACTCTGCCAGTATTATGTCTATTAATTTACTCGTGTAACTGTGTTCTCCATTATAGCTACAAAAAAGGTCAACTATCGCACACTAACAAACTAACCGAAAGTTGTGTTTAATAAAAATGATGGCTATCAAACCTCCTCACCCAAAGCTTCATCTCCTGAACTGAAGTCAGGCCTCTAACATGAGAAAACATTCATTACCAAGAGTGTCGCAGTTACTTATTGTCAACAGATTAAACATGCAACCCTCACGTCTCCGAATAGCTGACAATGAGCCGGAAACAACAGCTGGTTATAAGCTAACATTATGCTAGTAAAGGTTAGGTTGTAATGTCCTGAAAAACACACTTTCCCTCTGATAAACAGCTTAAATACATTTCTCACATTGTATGAGAGTTTATTTGTTTTTTGCCAGAGTCTGACAATGTTAGATCCACATCAAATAGTGTTTTAGGAACATCTTACAGCAGCTAAACGCCAGCTAACGCCAGCAAAAACAGCAGCGCTTACCCACAGAAAAGTTCAGGTTATCCTCACAACTCACCTCAATATTACTGTCATTGATCAGAAGTAAACTTCTTTCACACATCAACCCGTATCAGACTCCTTTCACAAAGTTTTACAGCTTCCCCATGAGAAAATAGATGTGAACACATTCAACATTTTGACAGCTCACGGAAACGGTGCACTGGCAGGCTACATTTACTGCAGAACAACACGGGTCAGAGTATTCATCTGTAGTAATATATCACAAAATATTTAATTGACACGTGATTGTTTTAAAATCCTGAGTTACTGTTAAGTGTTGATATGGACACAGACAGTAGCTGATATTTGCCAGCCGTCCACAACTGTTATGGGGTACACTAAAATAAACACATCCTGTAGTTTCATTTTCATTTCATGTAAAGAAGTATAAGCGTAGTCTGAAAATGCTTATATTTAATGATCCAATATTAGCAAACCAGATCACCAGACTGAGATCTCCTAAGAAAAAGAGGTGCCATTTGTATGTGTCAGTTTGACACTTACCAACTGGACTTTACTAACCAATGTTTTTTGTGTTTTGAAACAAATGTTGGATTTGCTTGAGAAATCAATCAGGAACCAACTTGTTAGTCTTACAGTAGTTGTGCCCTAAAGCATACCATCCTTAATCTTCCTTGTTGACTGTAATATGACCATAGTTTGCAAAATTAAAGTCACTTTAGAACCAGCAAGACTTGAAATTGGGGAATGAGACCTTAAACTCTTTAGGAACTTTTTTTTTTTTTTTCGTGAAACACATATCAATAGGCTCTGGGTTGAGGGCAGCAGAGAGGAAAGGAAAATAATGTGATTGTATTTTGATTTTTTTTCCTACAAAAGGAAAAATGAAACATTGCGATCACTTCTTGTCATTTCTAACTGAGTGTACTAACTTGTGCGATTCTAAAGTCTGTTACTGTCCCAAAATTGAGCTGTCAAACAGGAAGCCATGCCTCTCTCACTGTGATGGGAAGCCAACATCCTGCATTGCCCCTATGTTATTCGAACCCCCTGCTATCCATAAGGCTGGCACAAGGTGACATGATCTTGACCAGGACGGAAATCAAACAGCTTGACTTCAGCGAGGGACCCCCCGGACAGCCGCAATGGTGGTCCATCACTAGGTCCCAACCTCAATCCATCATTGTCTGCTGCTGCTGCTGCTATCAGGAGCAAGTCCAAGAAGAAGATATTGAATGACTCTGTATTATAGTATTACAGATCACTGTTTAGGTCACATGTTTAATAAATATATTTTCATTTGCATATTTTTTGCTCAGTAGACTAATTAAATACACACCAGCCACATGCCAGAAAAAAATACACTATATTTCCAAAAGTATTCTCTCTTCTGCCTTCACACAAATATGAATTCAAGTGACATCCCATTCAGCCCCCTCTTTGCAGCTATAACAGCTTCAACTTTTGTGCAAAGGCACAAGGTTTAGGAGTGTTTATGGGAATGGTTGTCCATTCTTTCAGAAGCACATTTGTGAGGTCAGACACTGATGTTGGACGAGAAGGCCTGGCTCACAGTTTCTGCCCTAATTCCTCCCAAAAGTGTTCTATCAGTTTGAGGTCAGGACTCTGTGCAGGCCAGTCAAGTTCTTCCACACCAAACTCGCTCATCCATGTCTTTATGGACCTGCTTTGTGCACTGTGTGCAGTCAGGATGGAACAGGAAGGAGCCATCCCCAAACTGTTCCCACAAAGTTACTGTAGGAGCATCAACTTGTCCAAAATGTCTTGGTATGCTGAAGCATGTTTCGTCACTCCAAGAAAAACATGTCTCTACTGGTCTAGAGTCCAGTGGCGGTGTGCTTTCCACCACTGCATTCAACGCTTTGGATTGCGCTTGGTGATGTAAGGCAATGCAGCGATGTAAGGTGGTGCAGCTCCTCAGCCATGGAAACCCATTCCATGAAGCATTCTCCACACTGTTCTGGAGTTAATGTCAAACGACAGGAAGTTTGGAGGCTTGTAGTGATTGAGTTTGCGAACTCTATGCACTATGACCCTCAGCATTCGCTGACCCCTCTCTGTGATTTTGTGTGGCCTACCATTTGCTGTCATTCCCAATTATTTCACTTTGTTATAATACCACTAACAGCTGACTGTGCAATATTTAGTAGTGACTGGACTTGTTGCACAGGTGGCATCCTAGCACGGTACCATGGTGGAATTCACTGAGCTCCTGAGAGCGACCCATTCTTTCACAAATGTTTGTAGGAGCAGTCTGCATTCCTGGGTGCTTGATTTGATACACCTGTGGCCATGGAAGTGATTGGAACACCTGAATTCAATCATTTGGATTGGAATACTTTTGGCAATACAGCATGTTTTTTCTGTCCTCTCTCTCTCCCCTCAGCCCCAACCGGTCTCAGCAGATGACTGCCCCTCCCTGAGCCTGGTTCTCCTGGAGGTTTCTTCCTGTTAAAAGGGAGTTTTTCCTTCCCACCTTCGCCAAGTGCTTGCTCATAGGGGATCGTTTGACTGTTGGGTTTTTCTCTGCAGTATTGTTGGGTCTTTACCTTTACCTTACAATACAAAGCGCCTTGAGGCGACTGTTTGTTGTGAATTGGCGCTGTATAAATAAAATTGGATTGAATTGAATTGAATTGTACTTAGAAGCAGTGGATTGGGGTGCTTTGAAACAATCTGAATATGAGCTGTAACCCAATTTTAAGCAGTGGTTCCTTACATTTTATAAATATGAATATTGATAGTATTTCTCCTGCCTATATGGTGTCCTGCACTGCCACTGCCCAGGAGCCCTGTACAAAGAGATTGAATCTTCACCTGGACCACAATCAAATAGCTTAGTTCACTAAAACATCCCTCCTCCACCAGCTGCAGTGGAGGTCCAGGTTATAACCTCAATCCCTCACTCTGAGCTTGGAGATAGACTGTATTCACTTTCCATTCAGCCATCTGTAATGTGCTATGAATTCAAACTGAAATTGCATACCAGAAACCTTGAGATAGAAGTTAATCCAAGCTGAATGATATATATATATATATATATATATATATATATATATATATATCCACCTCGCTTTTGTTTCAATCCACATTTTA
>VUQJ01005126.1:58367-87108 GCA_015108635.1 Andinoacara biseriatus
ATAAACCCAGCGGTCCTGGAATTTTCTGAGCCGTGGAATCGTTCCAACTAAAAAAAAAATCCTCTGACATCCACTGGAAACACAGATTTTAGCCAAGTGCAAACATTTTCGCCTTGTAATCATCTATATGTAAACATCTAAATAATCCATTTGAAGAGGCAGTACTTCAAACTTCTTTGCCTTGGCACTACTTTAGCTAAGGTGTTAATTCATGTACCACTGGGTGACATCTTATTGCCGCCACTGTCCGCCCTTCCTTTGAACCGCACATCAGATGACTGTTTTCAATTATACAAATTGAACTTACTTAAGGGGGTGTGGGGGCTTGATCACACGTGCTGAGAGATCATACAGGCTAAGCATCCCGAGTGGGAAATGGTCTGGGACACTGTAAAATAGATCTGTGCTGGGGGAAATGAGCCAAACACTCGAGATTGCCGCTATGCTGCTTTAAGGTTCCTTCCCGCTTGCGTTAATGTCTTTGCAGTGGTGCCTTCAGTTCTCCCCTCTGCCAAAGCCATCTAGCCCGTTTGATCTGTAGCAGCTCGGTGGAATGAAGCCATGCTAGCCCCAGCATCATCTTTACTCCCTCCCTCACACCCTATAGGGATTGAGAGGCCTTGCGCTGTGTTATTACTGAATATAGCACGACGCTGTTGGACGTACATGCATGCACGGATGAGCAGCTATGCTCACAGGCATGCTTAGCGCACACATCGGTGCACGCACAAGTATTACAGCATCTATCAGAGAGAAGCTAAAGTGCAGCAGATGTTTGTGTTTCAGCTGCGGGAATGGCTTCTCCTTTTTTTTGTCCTCGTGTTGAAAAAGGCTGCTGAAAAGGCTCAGGCCAACAGGAATCAGTGGCTCAAAAGACACCTCATGTTTCGACTTCTCAGCGGCAAATTACAGCGGCCTCGCCTAAGTGGCGGTTTTTGAAAGAGGAGAATCGCTCTGTTTTCTCGCTTATTTGAAAAGGGGGATTGGTTATTGAGGGGAATGAGAAGCAGACATTGGCTTTAGAAGGCCGCTATCGGCACACGATGCTCCGACCTATGTCAAACGCGGCCTTGTGCATAAGGGCTGATATGCCCACCTGTTCCAGTTCAATAGGGGGCACAGACACAGACTGCGCCGGACGTGCCATAAAGCTGCAAACCTCCACAAATACTCTAAGAAAAATCAAAATGCTGGGCTCTATCCATCAGCACAGTTTAGGCGTACTCCTTCCTAATACACAAGGTAAAAAGAGATAAATAGAGGAGACAGTATTGGTTTCTGCATGCTCCACAGATCTATTATGGCTGCCTGTTCACTCAAACCTTCATCTAAACATGGGAACTGCACTGAATGAAACGAAGGTCAGTGGCTAACATTAAAAAAAAAAAAAATGCTATTTTTGCATTCTCTTTCTACCCCACACACTTACACAATTTCCCCAGGCAGCAGGGACAGTGTCACAGCATACACCCTCCCCACACACACACACATTGCTGCCCTACTTGCTCTATCACCTGTCATGTGATATATACTGCACACACAGGGTACATACTGTGACTCTGTCTATATGATACCAGCATTTTATAAGCCAGCAAACACGCAGGGGTATCAAGTAGCTTCTGACACTGCAGGAAGGTGGGGTTCAGTGGTCAAATATATCAGCCTGCCAATAACAAGCATTTGGTTTCAATTAGTGCCTGACATGATGACGTTTACTCATATCGTTTAAAAAAAAGGCACAAAACTCTTCATTTATATTCTTCAGGCTGTGTGAGGTGTTTGGAATGACTCTTTGGTTCTTTGATTGCTTTAGCAGACACAGTGGATAATTAGTCACTCATGCAGTCAAAGTAAAGATTTAATTGGAATTCATGCGCAAGGTTAGAAAGATTAACAATCGCTCTCGTGTGATCCAGACATTTCACGTCCACGGACACGACCTAGCGGGCACAGCTGAAGGTTTTAAAAATGATATAAAAATTAATTTGTCATAAAATCTATTTATACACTGCTTTTTTTTTTTTGCATTAAGTTGAAATATTCCAGCCAGCTATCGTCAGTCCAACAGAGGGGGAGGGGAAGCATGTGTTACGATATTCCATAATTCCCCTTACAAGTTAATTATTTGCAAAGCTGAATTACAAAGGAGGTAGACCGCAAATCCAGCATAATTAAATGATTAAATAAAACAAGAAATAAATAAGAAATAAAAATAATAATAATAATAAAACTCATCCATAAAAACCAGGTTGTATTTCCAGCTGCTGAATACTACTGTAAACATCTGGATTTCCCACAAATACAAGAGCGGAATTCTGGGAGAAACAGCCAATGGCACATACAAAACATCAGCTGACGAATTTTTAGCTTTGCATTAATTAATTGTTTGCGCTTGTACACAAATGTAGGTTTACCACCTTTGAGTTCGCAAGTGATACATTGTTACATCGTTTGGGACAATCGCAGCACATTCCGTGTTCATTCCATCTGACAGTAATGTCTCCGTGTCACCGCTGCAAAGTGTGACATTAAGCTCTTCAGCTCTTTCTTCTTTAAAGCTGCTTTTAAGCCACCTATCAGATTGAAAAACATCCAAAGCTAGGGCCCCCTAGTGGTGGTGTGAAAAACAGGAGCACAAACACTACTACCCAACCTAAACCCTAAACTACAGCTTATGTGGCACTGCACAAAATTTTATATATTACAAACCTGTTTTTCCTTTTTTAGCATGAAATTGGCCAATTTGAAAGATACTGAAGATCAGCACAAAGTATCAGCAGTCAGCTGAAATGCTTGGCATTGGTTTCCGCCTTTAAAAGTCCATTGAAGCCTAAGGCGGCAGAAGGCAAATGGGAAGGGGGAGGGGAAGAGCAGCGAGGAGGGAGATGAGGCCAATTGGATTGCGGTGGGATGTAGGAGTGGAAGCACAAACTGACGGATGGAAGAAATTCCGTGGTTTAAAGGGGAGGATAAATTAAAAAGGAGAAATGCGAGGTGAATGGATAGATTGGATGAAGGGCAGATAGATGACGGTTTAAAAGGATGATTGGTGGCATGGGCACCGAGAGCGAGTGTGTGTGTGTGTGTGTGTGTGTGCACTCCAGAGGTGCAGATTAGATCACTGTTATGACTGCACAAGCCCCCAGGACACAGATGATAAACATCAACCGATAACCTACACATTTATTCCCACCTCTGCGCCATCCTCACTTCCTCCCCCTCTAAGTCTCCTCTGATCCATACTTCCTTCACATCCATCCATTCACCAACTCTTCCCTCTTTTCTTAAAAAAAAAAAACCTCCATCTCTCTTTTTTTTCCCTGCCCTCACTAACTACATCTAAGAGTCCCGGGGCAGTGCACTAGATCACGCTTCTCAATAAACCCGTCAAGCTCTCCTCAGCCGCCCCCCTCACCCCGTCTCCCCTTAGCTTTCCGAAACACAATAACAGCAACTCTGAACGCCCCTTCCAACAATACCGCCATCGATCACTTTGCTATCTGGAACACACACATCTATCACTACAGTGGAGTTTACTGCAGGCTTGGAGCCCACTAAAGGCCCTTCTGCTCTGCTCTATAATAGCTTTGCAAATGTTTTCATGTCACAAATCCCAATATCACAAACAGTAGGCCCCAAAACTGAATTTAACGTTTTGTGCCAGCTGTTCTTAATTCAACTTGTCATCACCTGTACATGGAGATACAATGCTGAAGAAAAGCAATTAAAGGTTTTCTTGCATATTAATCATCCAATGAGTAGTGGAGCGCCAACATTGGTGCACGATTCAGACAGCTCTGAAAAGTTTCTGTGGGCCTGACGTTTGGCACAGGGGTGCTAACTGGACCTGCTTCTTTAATTAAGTGAGTCTGTGGCTACATCTTCAAAAATCTGTCCAACTTTGGACGCAAGTGAAGAGACGGTCCATCCATCCATTGCCTCGGTGGCAGCAGGCTAAGCAGCGTATTACAGAAGTTCTCCTCCCTAGTGACACCTTCCAGTTCCTTCTGGGAGAACCCGAGGCAGGAACGAGGCCTGGTCATTATCTGCTAGTCCTTGTTAGAACGCACCCAAGCACATCGGCCTTCAGTTAGAATCATGCTGCACGTTAAATGCTAACATTTCACCATGTGGTGAATCTGAGAAGCAGAACAAATGCTAACTATTGCTAACCAGTGCTAAATAGTCAAATACAAAGTCAAATGTTACCAACAGCACTCTTTGACACAATAGAAGCTGCAGTAAATTCAGCTTTTATTGGTCGCCTGCTTGGATGTAACCACTATGCTAATTGCTGACAAAGAGCACACAGTTTGAGTTTAGCAAAATAAAATGGTAAAAACATGCACACACAGACTTCTTTTACAGTTACATAAAACATGCATGAAACACCTGCAACAAAGCTTAACCTTTTATGAATTGGTGAAGGTTTGCAACATACGGTTTGCACAGTGGGCCACAAATGTAGCCGCTGCTTTTAGCTAGAAACTATTTCGCATCGATCACCACAAACAGTAGCACCTGGAGTTTTGTAACAGCTTCTCATTACATATAATCATATAAATATTTATGTCCTTAAAATGCAAAAACTTTGAATGATGCCTTTTTTTAAGGATTAAATTTGTTTTTAGCTCGCCAGCTGTTGCAGCTTTACATTCGATGTCATTTAAATACCCTATTAGCATTAGCCTGCAACAAGAGCGACCAAGGACGCGTGGATGCTTTTGGTTTCTGTGGTTACAGTATTTGGCCAAACTGAGTAACTCTTTTAAAACTGTATTTTGCTCTAAAACGCCAGAGACCTGATTGGTGAGTGCAGAGGAAAAGGAAAGGTAACTATTGTGGGTCTAGTGGGGGGAGAGAAAAAAAATACCTGTAACAGAGAGATTGTGCAGAGTTGGACTCCACAGGGAAGAAAGAGGCAGGTTGGGCAGAGATGAGCAGCAGCTCTCTGACATCCTGTTTGTGCCCACCGCCCTCCTCTTTGCATTACAATTCATTCTCTGCATGAGTCAAGGTTAGACCTGACAGCTCTGCAACTGTGTATGGATACGTGAGGTTTGTGGGTGTATGTGTGTTCAGGTTTATGTTTTGCAGTGCCAATATAAAACAGATGGGGGAGATGGAAATAAAGAGAATCAGACTGAGAAGAAGGGACTAGACAGATAGATTAATGGGTAGGAAGTAGCGAGTGCACTCTATCAGAGAGAGGGTGGGTGGATGGCACCCTTAGGTTTGCACAAAAAAACTCAGATTAATCCCTCATGCATGGCTGGAGGTTTGATTCCTACTTAGATTCTATTATAAGGTCAGGCCAGAAGGCTTCTAGAGACTAATGGACTGTTCTAACAGTCATTTTGTGTCTTGTTCTTGAATATTTCATCACAAAAAAAAGACAAATAATTGATATTTGTGGCTAAATTTTGTTTTCAAAAGCTGCTGAAAAAGGATCAAAACCTTTAACCGCAAGAGTGCACCGCATTCAAGCAAAACAAAAAAAATTGCTGAGTAGGTCAGCAGCTCATTTTAAAGAGACAAATTTCGCTTTCAGGTCCTTTCTTGTTATAAAATGACTAAAATAGCGAGGCCAACTGGAACACAGACTTCTTGAATGGGCAGCACAATTCACTACATTGCCTATTAACGACTTATTATCAGTCAGATAATTTCATTAAATGTGTTCCAGACGGCAGCGCTACAACAAACACGATTACAAGGTGCCGTTTGTGGCTCCACTTCCTGAAGGTGAATTCTGGAAGACAGCTGCTTGTTACAGCCCCCACCTGTCACTCAAAGTGGCCGTGCACTTGACTGTAACTCTTCATAAAGGAGTGGTGGAATTATTACAATACTGTGCAAAAGACTTGAGCCATCCTTTGCTTCAGGGGATCCAGACTTGTGGTCTTGAGCAGTAGTTCTCCGGACTTTCTGAAGTTTTTCTTTAGTCATCGGTTGCTTCTTCACTCATTTCAATTCAAACTTGACATATCTCGACACAGTGTGCCCTTAAAAAATTTGAGGCAACCAGACAAGTTTCCTCAAACTCAAGACCTGACACGGGACCTGAGAGAAGCCATTCAGCTGATCCATCTACCGTTCACCGAAGCCTCATCAGAAATGGTGCCACATTACACAAGAACTGGACTGAAAATCAGTGACAACAGGTCTGATGGAGTGATGGATCCAAATTTGACATTTTTGTTCCAAATCATCATCAGTATGTAGGGAGGAGGTCAGGAGAGAGGTACAACAGTGAGTGTCCACAGCCATGTGTAAAGCACGGCGGAGGCTCGGTCATGGTTTGGGGCACTTCAGCCAGTGCTGTTGGGGATACTGTCAAAGTTGATGGACTTATGAACACAGAAAAGTACAGTCAGATTTTAATCTACTGTGCAGTATCATCTGGAAAGCGTCTGACTGACAACGGACTATTTCCTGCTTCCCCAGAAGACAAATGAGAACCGAGGGGAGGCTAAAAATTTAGCACATTGTTGTACCTATTCAGAATAAAGCAGCTTTTTGTGCCCACTGAAAACCATTTATTTCTGCTTCAGGGTTGTGCATTTAAAACAAACAAACAAACAAAAAAACCTGGAAACTTGCATTTAGAGGCAGCCTCAAGTGGCTACTCATGGAACTGCAGCTTTTGACATTTCTACCGTAACCCCAAATCTTGAATCTTCATTGCTTTTTCTTTCTTCTTCTTTTTTTTTGTAGTTAGGCAACGTATAAAAGCACATTAAACAATTTGATCCCACTTGAATAATTTTCTCTGCCATAAACTAAACTCGAGATAACCAAGTGTACTGGACGTGCAAGATCGCACAAGTTTTAATTTTCAAGTTCCTCTTGCCAGTATTATTAAGTTATATTAAGCTAATGATGTATCATCTTTCATAGGAAATTACAGTTTTGCCACTATCTCCCTGATACCATTCACAACAATGATTCAACCTGCCACCCAGCCAGTCATGAAAGCGATTTCATTTGCTCTTTTAAATTTTTCAGAGAGTGGTTTGTCTTTCCTGGGAAACAGTGCAAGAGAAGTGATATGATAGAAAATGATGATTTGTTTTGAACAGAACTGGATTGGTACCATGTGCATGAGCACACACAGTAATGAGCGTCACCAAGTTAGATTTATTCAACCATTAATCCAAAAGAGAGACACAGCAATGGTCACGCTGCTTGTTTGACAAGCACTAGATGTCACAGAAAATAACCAATTAGCAGCAAAGAGTGAAACAAAATCGAACAATAAGGATATGGAGGATTTTTCCCCTTAAAAATCAAAAAAGTGTCTGAAACCCTGCATATGATTTGTACTGCAGGAGATGATCTGCACACTGATAGCAGGTGGTACTGACCTTTCTGTGACCTTTGAATGCCATATGATGAGACCCTTGAAATTTCGGTGCCGTCTAATGTCACCGGGCCGGCTCTCACATGGTCTTAACAGTTACAATCCTGCAAGTTAACCAGCCCATTAAATGTATGCAAAGGGCCAGCTTGTGCATTCTACATACGAGAAGAGTTTGAAAGCCAGAGGTGATTTGTTGGGGTTGGGTGCATCCATGAGCATCCAGATTTAATGATATGAAGAAAGAGGTGTAAAAACTCGGAAAGTTTTCATGCAAGCTGTTCTAAATAGAACTTAATTAGACACACAGGTCTCCATTTACCAATGAGAGTGGAGTGTAGCATTCAGCAGGCCATTATCAAACCTATAGAGTCATAGAAGAGTGTGTTGGTTTTAAAACATTCTTAACTAGTAATCTGAAGAACCTGCATCAGGCAGATCGACACCTTGCAGTGTCTAAATGAACAAAAAGGGTAGAATAACATATAATGTTAAATAATCAGAACTGGCAATTAGGGCTGCAACGATTAGTCGACAATAATCGACAATAAAAATAGTTGATGACGAATTTATTTTATAGTCGTTTTTTATTATTGGTGATTTTTTTTTTTTTAACGCAGTGAGACGTCTTCCAGTCCGCCTATCTCTGGCGAGCGCAGTAGCGTTCAGTGGCGTGTTAAGTCATGGCGGCTAATTGAAAAAGAACACGGCGTGCTAGACGATCCAAGGTTTGGGACAATTTCACACGGATCCAAACCTTGGATCCGTTTTTTCTTTTTCAAACGGAGGATTTCGCTGTCGCTTTTTGGGGGAGAAAAGAAAAAAAAAAGGTCATTACGGGGGTTTGAAAATACGCTACATTGGCAACACTGAGTCCAGTTGGTTTGTTCCCGCTGTCTTCACTAACCTCGCGAGGCTACTGCAGGTGGCAGTTCTCGTGAGGCCAGTGACAAAATTCAGTTTGGAGTGGCAGGAATATTTTAAAAAAATTATTATATTAAAATACGAGAATTTATGTGACAATAAACAATAATACGGGAGTTTCCCGGCCAAAACGGGAGACTTGACAGGTATGCATTTTAAATAACCTTATTCTAAATGTAAAAGCTGATAGTTAAATAAGTATCATTTCATAATTATGTGATTCATAATTCCATTAGTCGACTAATCGTTTCAATAGTCGATGATCAAAATAGTCATTAGTTGCAGCCCTACTGGCAATGTGGTGGCATGCTGGAGAAGAGCTTGCAGACAAGATAGCTTACCTAGCTTGGGCTAGCTTGTTTATTTGGAAATCTTTCAGCCATGGGAAGACCTCCCCACTGGTGCTTTGTCCTACAGTACTTTATATGGACCATCCAATGCTACGTCTCTAGGGAACTACATTTGCGGTGTTCGTGTCTAACTTCTTAACTCGAGGTCAGCACAACCAGAAGGAAGAAGGTACTCGCCTTGTGGCACTATTCAGAAGGTAAATGATTTACCAGACTCAGGCAGACCATAAAATTAGCAAATTATAACAGAAAAATCAGGAAGTGACTTGGTCAGCTGGTGATAGCAAATATATTCATCCAGTCACCCAGCCTTAGAGCATCAAGTGCAGACATCATCCTAAGATCTGCAGAAGTCCTACCACGCTGACCTCTGTCCCAATGTTTGGTGTGTTGGTGTAAGGAAAACTTTCATACAGTGCTCTGAAAGGCATGAACAGTGTTGCACATGACTGTACACAAGAGAGAGCCAAGAAATTGAATGAAGAATTAAAAAACAAAACAAAACAAAAAAGACCTAGAGTATGAGAAAGACATTCAATTTCTGTCTATCTTTTCACCTCAGGAAAACCTGGCAAATTGTAACAAACAACACAAGTGTTACTTTGAGTGGATTTTCAGAAAGTTACACAAGTTTGAAAATACAGCGAACCTCAAATCTGCCGTCGGCAAGGTGTCTTCGGAGGTTTCAGACTGTTTGACAGGCCAACGTGTACTTTAATACAAACACACTGGCCTCTTCAGAGCAATGTATAAGAACAATGCTTCTAAACCTGCAACCAGCGTTCAAACATTTCTCCATGTGATGATTTTTGCTCCTGTAACTGCACACATTTATAAGTCCTGCTCATCACTGTAAAGGCCCTCCTACAGAAAGAATAGGATTATACGTGAACTCCAGAGAATGTCGGGAGAATTGGGTCGAGACACTGGCTGAAGTTGCCTTTCAAACATCTCACACACTCCAAGAGAGCCTACTTCAGCTGCATTCTCATTATTGTAAATACCCCAGATTTATGGGTGAAAGTGCTGCCTGGAGTACAGCATGTAGGAGACATGACGCAGGGCAGCCACTTGATTGCTGTGAATTTATCGTGCCTAATACCTGCACCGGTGCAAATCAGCTCAGTCAGAAATCAAATGGGCTTGTGCTCGGGTGCTGGCAGGTTAAACACCATTTCATGTTTGATCCCACTGCGTCCATCGCGTGCTTCTCCATCAGGTGATGTCCAGAAAGGTTCAGGGCTGCAGTGCATGTGTGAAGATGGCTTTAGGAGATTTAGCCCAATTTTAATATGAACTGATCTGCTATTATGATGTGATATTTATTAAAAACCGGCAGTCTCTTCCTATATTTGAAACTTTAGTCATGCAGGTAAAGGAAAGTTATAATTCCAAAAATCACAGTAAAACCCTGAGCCCCAGTGATTAGTGAATAATAGTGCCAACTAACGCAGGTAAGTCTATCCCTCTCTGTAATGCTGATGGCTCTTTTAGCCGAACAAGAGCCTCAGTCCACGAATGTTGCTCCTAATCCCAAATTCCTCTCCTTCTCCACAATAATGAGCTCCTCTTAGACTCAAGAGTTGACAGAGGTAAAGCATTTAGCACGCTTCAATGGAGAAAGAGGGAAAGTGTGGGAGTGCAGAGAGAAAGAGAAGAAAGATACAGGCCAACGAGGGATGGGGGGGGGAGAGAGAAGGGGTAGAAAAATCTACTGAGACATGCATGAGGTAAGCTCTCCCTCTGGCAAGGCAGAGTAATGCCGCTGCACGGAACAAACGCAATGGCTGACTATTGACGATGAGGAGAAGAAAGGAAGCAAAGAAGGAAGGAGAGAAATAGAAAGAGAAGAATGGATGTTTCAAGGGAGAGATGTACATAAACCGAAAGCTTTAAGGGAGAGCATCATTGTCTTTTCTTAGTCTCTTAGGATTCAGTTGTTTTTCTGCCCGTCACTACAGCCCAGGGACATGATGTGAACAACGTGGGGACTGTGTTTGTGTGTGTGTGTGTGTGTGTGTGTGTGCGTGTTGTGCGTCACGTGGTGTGTATTCTGCGTATTTATGTGGGTGGAAATGTGTGTATGCTGCACTGAAAACATGTGCATGCTTCATTCGTTTCAAGGCCAAGTGATGAAATTCTCGTCTTTTAGAAAAACACACACACACACATGCGGGCGAGAACACGGTTTTACTCACACACAACAAAACACTGCTTTCCACGGCTCAGTTGATAAGGTAAGATGTGTGCGCGTGTGTTTGTGCACGCTTTTTTAAAAGTGTGCTTGACTTGAATGAGATGCAGCCACTGCAGAGGGATAGAAACACTCAAATGTATCTGAGCATTCCTGAGGTGTTAAATTAGATTAATCGGAGGAAACGTCAGGGTAAAGGAAACACTCAAAAACAGCAGACCAGAGTGATCTCCTGGGCGAAAAAGCAAGAAATGGCACCAACATGGCTGACAGTGGGGAAAAGAGGGATGAGACAATCACGAGGAGATCATCAGCTAGCTGATGCATAAACTCAACAACGAATCAAGACTGTGCAAGATTCGTGTTCAGGCGCACGCTAAGTACAATAAATACATCACCACTGTCATGTCTCCATATTCTGCCCAGCTACCGTGCCTTCAATATTTCTTTTTCAGGATGACATGCACAGCATGTAGTACGAGTGTCAAACGAGATGTTGCACCTTAAGGTCTGCTCTCAGCAGGATGTAGCAGATCAAAAGTCCCTCATGGTGGCTGTGATTATTAGCTCAAATCCTGCTCCCTCTCCTGGCTACCTTCTGTTTCACTGACATCTGTGACTCTCCAAGTTTTCTGAATTTTGGAAAACTTTCTGAACACAGATGGTACCCCGCCGAAGTCGGGTTAGGCTCCACCCCCTGCGTGACCCTGAATTGGTTAAGTGGAAGAACATGAATGGATGGAAGTCCCGATTTAGGAGTTAGTAGTTAAGTGCTGATAAATAACTCATTACATTACTGTCATGGTCCTGGGCCGTTGGCCCAGTGTTTTGTGTTCGTTTTGGGTTTCTGTTTATTTCTAATGTCCTTTAGTCAGTTTATTTCTAGTTCCTTGTGTTGCCATGTGTCAAGTCCACGTCTTTGTTTCCCGTCGGGCTTCCTGTTTTATTTTGATAGTCTTTTGGTCCCTGTCTGTCATGTTCAGTTTTGCTTCCCCTTGTCTCGTCTGGTTAATTCTGTTCAGCCTTGCCCCCACATGTTGCCTGTTCCCTAATTTAAGTATTAAGTATTATGTATTTAAGTGCCCAGTCTGTGTTTAGCCCTTGTCGCGTCGTCTTCAGTGTTTTCCTCCCGCTGTGTGCTCTGTACCCGACTCCTGCTTTTGGTTCCTGTTCTGTCGTCCAGCAATAAAACTGTTTATGTTCACGTCCGTGCCCAGTGTCCTACATTGAGGTCCTCATTCCTGCCTGCCACACAGCCGATGCTTGACACATTACATTATTTACTTTTTAGTAACTACTAAATAGCTTTTTGTGGCCCTCACTCTGGTGTTATGGTAACATTTATTATAACAGGCTTCAAATTAAGCAGCAGGATTGTAATGAGTTCACTTCTGCTGGACTTTACTTTGTGATTATACCCTAAAAAAACGTTAATTATGAGGCGTCAAAGGTGAAAAATTTGGAATTTCCCCGGAGTTTAACTTTGAAGATGGATGCTTCGGTTGTGGTTTCAACCTTTCAGCCGGTTACCATCCACCTGTTTTATGAAGCGTTGGCATATCAAACTGAAAAAGCTTAACACAGGAGAACTGCAGGACTAAATGTAGGAGCCGATAACCTCCAATTCCCATAAATGTTCCTCTTTCACAACTCTAAGCTTCTCACCAGCAGCCTGGTTCATCTTCAGATATGAAATGATCATTACACATGTGGATGAACTCACACAGGAAACAAAAATGCAATCTGGCCCATTTAAACTTTTCAATTTGTGGACCCCAGAATGTAACAATATACACACCTGCTCATTCACAACCACACCCCTGACACACACACACACACACACACTGAGGCCTTAGACACCCGGTCGTGATACATCACCACCTACACACAGCGGTGTCAGCCACAGACAACCGCTCCTGAGCCCCAGCAGAGGAAAGACATTCATCATTATGACATTACACACTCTCACACGCACACACACACACACGCACACACACGCGTTGAGAGAAAACGACATAAAACAAAGCTGCAGCTGCTGATGCGTGAAGACGACTCCATCAAATCATACATCACACACACTGTACATGTTACCCGCTAAAATAACAACATTATGAACAAAAACAGTCATAACAGGATGATCTCGTGTTGCCGATGCATTTTTCCTCATTGTGCGTCTGTGTGTGTGTCATGTAATGCCTCTTTCTCCAGCTTAGGTCCACCATCACCACCATCACTCCTGACTCCTGTCTTTTTTTCCCCCTCTTTCTTTTAATCTCCACATCTGATAGGACACAATTTAAATCCAACCAGATGTCTGTCCGGGGAGTCGTACGCTGTCAAACCAACACTCCTCCTCCCTCTTTCATACTTCTCCCTCTGTGCACCTCTCCCGGTCTGCCCATGCCAATTTTCACCATGCTCCTTCCACCGATCTCCCCTCGCTTCCATTTCACATATAAGATTAGTCCAGTTTGATCATCTGCGTGTGCCGCCGTGTGCCAGAAGGTGTAATCTACTTCCTATAATTGTTAAGAGATGAGTTTTTGTTGGATTACACATTTAATCAGCAATCGATCGACACGTAATTGAAGCAACGGATGCAGACGACAGCACAGACGAAGAACTGTGACACTTTCTCTTTTAACACTCGAACCTGGAAGGATTCAGGCCGGACCTGCCAAGATCTCACTAAATCTCTGCTTGTTGTCAGAGGCAGAAATGGTAAGATCATTACCAGTTTTATGACAGATATGGATGCAATTTGCAGGTTTTTTTAAGGGTTCATTTTATGTTGGAATGTGGCAACTGTTTCGTGTGGGTCTGAGGAAAGCCTGCACACCTCAGCATTTTTCCAACCCTTCCTTTTGGAAGTGGGGCTGTTAAATGTAAGATATTTGTTTTAGTCCCACGGTGATAGTGATTGGAAAAATAAGCAAATTTACTTCCAGCGTGACCTGGAACCACCGAAGGGGAATATCTGATTTTGCATTTCTTGTGATCACCACTGAAATTTCCTCTTAAGTGACATCTGGATCAAGGTCTGCATAACAATGGTCAAATGTAAATACAGTGAATTGACATAAATATTAGTGGCGGTAACAGCTTTCCTAGCAGATTCTGCCTTCAAAAACCTCGTGGCTTGCCCACTTCCTCCTCTTATCTGAACACGCAGACACTCACATGCATTTCTTATGAGAACACGTTGTTGTTGCCTGTCTCTGCCCTTTGGCTGGGGTGAAATTGCTCATCAGTTAGTAGTTACATTTCAGGTTTTAATTAACACTGAAAACACGCTCAATTGAATTGGAAAAACTTGCACAATTTCATCATTAGCAGCAGCCACGAAGCTTGAGGTGCGCGGGCCAACAACATGGGTTGTTTTTCGATCTATGAAAAGACAGCGGAAGGCGGCGACGGCACTCGGGAGATTTTTTTTCAGAGTCTGAAGTGTGGTTGCATCTCGGTGTGAGGCTGCTAAGTGAAGCCAGTCACCCCGTCTGCAGTGCAGGAAGAAAGAAAATGACTAAGAAAGAAAGCGCACAGTACTTTACATTGAATGGAAAGTAATTGACTTCAGGTCAATGAAAGACTTTCAGGCTTCACAATGGAGTGAGATGTCACAGTTTGTCAGACTTGCTAATATTTTAATAATCGTGCAAGCTGAAGCTTTCCGTGGAACCTACTCGTAAAAAAAAACATGTGTCTTTCTGCTGCACGCATCGTTCATCAGCATTATCCAGTCACCCATTGCTCACATAAACACATTTCATCCCCATATCAACAGTTTTTCTTTCCTTAAAATCCAACATTTCTTTTATTTAATTTACATGAAATGTAAAGGAAATGAACTCTGGTACAAAGGTGTCTGAAGAGGAGAAACATTATAGACTATAATATATTTCTTTGAATTCTTGGGCTCGTTGCCATCACTATTACTGCCTTTTGAAGCCTCATTTCCATTTTTGTGGTGCCTGCATAAACTCAAATGCAATGCATTTGAATATGGGCTTGATATCGCGGTGCTTTTGGTTTTTACAATCTTGACATAAACTTTTCTACTGCTCCATCTCTCCATCTTTGTCCCTGGAGCCTTACAGCTGTTGACTTCAGGCTTGGAAGGGGGTCGGAAAAGGGAAGTAGAGGGATGAGTGGGAGGGAGGGTCATGAAGACAATCCGTGGGAAGCTATACATTCAGGATATGCATACACTCTGCGAGCATGCGCTGTTTTGAAGCATTATGGTGACTTTCCAGTTAGCAACCTCCTGTTTACTCAGATTTTAGCTAAAAATTATTGCTGAAGGCCAAACTGTCTACAGCCTAGATGTGTGATGGACCCTGAAGAACCTTACAGTATGTACCAGATGGGGATTCAACACTCAGTTTAAGAGGTGAGGAAGGTCACATACTTCCCAGAGACAGACAGAGACAGTCTAGGCTTCACAGTCGAAGTAAGAGTGGAAAGAAAAGGGCAGAGGTCTTACTCCATTTTTCCTGATTCTCTCGCTTTACCCCCTCGACTGAGTACAGTGAGATTCGACTGTTAGCTCCATTTATTTCTCATATGATGTCAGCTAATATTTGTCAAGTCTGATGTTGTCGGCGTCAACGAGGGAGTTACTGCTGGAAGAGAACAGGAAGGGGAAAGAAGCCAATTCCCAACCTGATCACAGTCATAAGGAATCAGCAGGGGAAAGAATTTCAAACGTGTATCATGTGGGAGGAAGCAAAGGAGCTGGCACGAATGCAAATTTTCACATTGCTCCCGGAGAAATAGAGCTGTTAAAAACAATGACACAAACAAAAAAGTCAAGAGATCACTAAGAGCACCTCTTGCGAGCTAAGCGGTCGGGCCTGAGAGGCGTGTTCACGTAAATACAAAGTGTCATCTCCATAAGTGCTACCTAGTTCAACCTGTCCGCCTCCTTACCGGCTGGGTAAGAGGGCACAGATAGGCCTGTCTAATTCCTGCGACACACATTATTCATAAATCCTTCACTCCAGGGCAGATATGCACACAACCGGTGATGCAAAGCACATCAGAAAGAGAAGGCTTTCTGGAAGCGCGATGATTTCCTCGTCCACCCCCGCCAGTTATAGACGGGGTCCACGCTGTCAGAGACGATGACACTGATTAATGAGAAAGCTATCTCTTCGCTATAACATCTGGATGATACACTACATGGAGAGTCAATGGAGGGAGACTCTGCAGGGGAAAGTGCACGCCCTGGCCTTTTATCGCTGTGGATGATGAATTATTCTTGATTAATGCAGTTTAACAGTATTTTAGACGTTACAGCTTCCTGTAGTGACGCAGAGAAGGGGTTACCAACCTTTTTTGCGTTTGCTGACACTTAAAAAGCAGCCGTGGTTACGTGTGGCTGCTTCTCAGGTGTTTGTATGTGTCATGAGCAGGTCAAGCGAAGTTGTTTGTAGTTTTTCTCTCATTTTTGGGGGCCAGAATGCAACGGTGCAGAATTGCATAACAACGCAACAATCACACAATCAAGCTAAACGTGGTCCTATATAATTATAGTACCTGTAGTAGTTTTATAATGGGGAATTTCACATCTGCAACACTCAGTATTAAACTTATATTGACTTTAGGTTCCCATTTACGATATTACAACATTATTTAGTGAAGTGCAGTTAGCTTATGCTATTATACTCTAATCTTCTTTATAGGTTAGCTAATGTTTATATAGCCTTTTTTTAATAGAAGAGATGCACTGATTGAGACATTCTGGACGATTCTAATTAGCCAGCAGCGATTTAAAGACCTGGCACAGGTGTAACCTGCTGAAAGGCATCAGTAGCTGTGCTGTTTTGGTCCTGCTGCACCCACAGGTGCATTAAAGAGAAAGAAAGTTTAAGGCACTTCCCTGTTGGCTTCACTTTTATGTTACTGTTAATTAAAAACAGTAACTATTTAGTCATTTTTTCGCACGCTTAAAAAAAACACGCAGTAATCACTTTAGTCTTTTTTTGAGAAGCAAGTTGGTCCATAAAAAATTGATTATTTTTGTGTGTGTGTTGCTGGTTACTTACCCTTTAGTACTATCTTTAAAATATATATATATATATATATTATTATTAATAATTTTTTTTTCATCAGTTTCTTTGAGAATTTAACCAGTGAAAAAAATCAGCTAGCATCTCATTGGCCGATAACAGTCAAGAAGTTCTAATGCTGCCATTTATCCCTACTCTAATATATATATATACAATTATTTATATATCCATCCATCCATTTTCTTCCAGTTATCCACGTCAGGTTGGGGGTGGAGCCTAATATGCATATAAATATACCTTTGGTTTGTAGGCAGCTCCAATATAAATATATTTTCTCAACATGACTTACCCAGAATTCCTTTATGCAGTCATTGGTTATACATGCATTAAGGGTCTCTTATCCATTAAAGGTATTATTTACACGTTTCTTTAATATAACAATATTAATTATGCATTTTTATAGAAGACAGTTAATCTCCACATGCATTCTTGTATTTATTGTAATATTGCTTTGTGATATTTGTAGACCAATTTGTCCTCAACGTGTTAACGTGATCCATTATGACGCTGCTTTTTTCATACTCCCCAACACACACACACACACACACACACACACTTCATTACTTTTGTTCTATGCTTTTACACCATGAGTCACCAGAAGTTAAGTGCAGCAGCAATCGAACATACACTGACTGCACATTGGAAAAAAAAAAGACCTTCATGAGAAAAGGAAAAGAAGAGCTACAGCGCAGTCTGCATGCACGTTTTCTCTGCTGGGAGGGGGGAAAAAAGAACACGAGCCTTCAACAAATAGGCACCGTGAGCTGAGGGGACATAAGTGGGACATGCGCTGCATGTGGAAAAAAACACATCATGTCGGGATGAAAACCTGCCTTTGTCCCTGCTCGAGAAATTCCGGAGTTTAACTGAATTACAGCAAATCCAATTGAAACACGGGATACAAGTCACCCATGCATTCCCGAATGCGCTGAAAAAGCCCCTGTGCTGCTGCTTTTCTCTTCCAGTCACCTCGATTCTCTCCCGCAAACGTTTTTCCCCTTCATCCATGTGCCCAAAGTGAAGAGAATAACATGCGATGAGAGTGCAAAAAAAAAAAAACGCCTCTGGTGGAGTTGATTGAGTCTCATGTGACTGAAAGCACTTCTGTCTCCCACCCTGCGCTTTTTTACAACCAGCAGGGAGAACAGAGAGATCGACTCTGTCGGTCTTTATGTGTCTCGGCATTGTGCGCTCCCAAAGCCGGCTGCACAGTCCCGAACCCACCGCTTCCAGCCCAGCAAGAGCCGGAGAAATTATAATGGGCGGCTGCCGCAAATCAAAGCAACTTCCTCTCCTCTGTTCCACAGAGCGAGAGGGGAAGCCGATGTTCTAAATGTTCTGAGAGTCGACCTGACGGGATACAACAATTTGACGACATACACCAGATAATACAGCTTAATAAAGACAATGTTTATTCACGGCGGTGGCATTAATTTCCCATAATGGCGTTCATTCATCACCATCCTGTCTATAGCTGATAACAGCCGCGGGCGCTCCTGCGATCCCCGTACAATTTATCGACGGATATTAATAACAACAAGCCATAACTAACACAATAACACAGAGATACAGTCACACCGGCTATGGCGTTAATTTTCTAGTCACATATCAAAGAGCGGAGCAACATTTCCACATCGGACAGCTGCTTTTCAGGACAGTGGGGAAAAAAATCGCACAAAAAAAGCAGGTATCACCGGCGGACAAGAGAAAGAGGCGGCAAAATAACTCACATTCTGTCCCCGGGAACAAGCAGGCGGCTCTCCACCATCATATCGGGCAGAAAATCCAGATTGTAGGATGAAGTCATGTTGCCTGCCTGCCCTGTGTGTGTATGTGCGTACAGTACCGTCCGTGTGTGTGAGAGAGTGTGTGTGCGCCTCCGCCGCTGTGCGCCCTGCCTGATAAATAAAGGAGCGTCGCTCTCGCCCAAACTGCGCCTGGCCGCGGAGACGGAGAGGGACAGGTGCAAGAGCCGAGGCCTCCCCAAAGGCAGTGTAGCCAGCCGCACACTCTGTCCGCATCCAGCAGTTGTCACATTCTCCTCTTCCCGCTCCCCATTCGTTTTTTTTCTACCTCCCGCTTTTCTTCCGCCGGTCCTGTCTGAAAAACCGCTCCGCAACAGCGCGACTGACGGACTGTTGGAGAACCAGGTGTCGAGTCGGGGAGGCGTGGCGCATAGCGCTGCAGCTGATCTTTAACTATTAGGTCTCCTCAGCTAGATGTCTCCCACCAGAGCATGTCTTTCACTATTAACGCTTATTACTGTTTTCAGTCTACACACAGTGTTTAAAATAGGAGATGGCTTTATTCTCTACACGGCACCAAGACGCATCCTTTAACCTTTTGATATAAACACACATAAATCTTATAATTATCCGGAAATGTAACCATTAAATCTCTTTTTTTTCCTCCTACCAGACAAACATCTTCACTGGCTTTAACCATGATCTCTTAGCCAGTGTTCTAGTGGTGCTTAATGCTTTAAAGATGCTATTACTTTTGTTAAAGACGCTCAGTAGAGAACCACAAAATGAAAAATATTTGCTCCTAAGAAGGAAGTTTCGTAAGCTCGCAGCATCTACCAGGTCACCAGTGAACTGCTTATGTTTGGGGCTTTGGATGCATTTTGTCCAGATCCTAAACAAACACAGTTTCAGAGAGTGAAAGTTTTTACCTTTCAAATTTCACATGCATTTGTCCTGTTATATGACTTCCATTTGGGCATGCCATATACAAGTTGCATTAACAGTGTCCATAATACTAAACACTTGGGTTCGGGGATGTTAAGAGGTTAAAATGGCTAATCCTGCACAGAAATGTGAAAGCAATAAGCAATTACTGGAAACCATGCATAACTCTTCGGTCCAGGATATTTTAAAATATATTTGTTAATGGATATGTGAGATTACAAATGATGCCCTAATGTAAAATACTCTATGCATCTTTACATATGGATTTTTTTTTTTGCATATCTAAACACAGGTGCTCTATTTATTTTAATAAGGCCACTGTGCTGATACAGCAGCAGCGCTAACAGAGGGCTAGTGTAGGGTAATACGAAATCATTTGCTGCTCTGGCCAAACAAAATACACTGGCTTCCTTTGTAACACGAAGACTGGAATTCTATTTCCTCGGGAAAGTAGACGTCAATGAATTTGTTTTTCCAGAGCTGCAAAAAAAAATTCCATCTTGTTATTGATAATGAAGGATAAAAAAAAAAAAACCTTGTGTAATTTCTCAAACTGGGCTTCCTGGATCATATGTCACCATCTCACAGATAACCACGAA
This sequence comes from Andinoacara biseriatus, assembly GCA_015108635.1. NCBI lineage: Eukaryota > Metazoa > Chordata > Actinopteri > Cichliformes > Cichlidae > Andinoacara > Andinoacara biseriatus. The sequence goes on from VUQJ01005126.1 coordinate 78,556, forward strand.
CACTGCCACACCGGTGCAGCCCACTGTGTCTTGTGTGGCTGCGTTAGGCAGTTTTTAGTCCAAATACATGCGTCACCGAATTAAGGGAACACGCATCATGGCACCACAATAATCTATCAACAAACCAAATATCAGTTTAGTGGATTCTTACTTTCCAGTAAGCTAATTATAACTGATGCACAGTCATGATTCAGTCCCTGTGCTTCGGTGTGGCAACTTCATAAATGAATGGCCAGTTAGGTGATTTACAATCAAATGAGTTGGCCCGATTTGGAGAGGTGCAGTTACGCATGGGGATAGCCTTGTAATAATGAACCTGCTCATAATTTGCTGCAAATTTGCTGACTCGATTTTACGCTGCATTAATTGTGTGGATCCAGTATGCCTCCCTGTGGAACCGGTGTGGGCCTGAACGCACCCCTGCGCAAGCACGACTGCCAGGTTGCCCCACTTCCTTCATCCTCCTACATAGAAGAAAGGCACTCCAGTGAAATAATGAGGCTCTCTTAGATTGAGAGAGGAGGCTCTCTGGGGGAAGAACATGAGTATCTGGGTCAATGGGAGAAAAAGAAAATGCTCAGTATGCGCACATACAGCAGTGTAAGTGTATGGCGTGGGTGGGACTTGGCCCGCGGCTGTGCTTGGGGGTCAGCTTGCATGTTTACTTGCGAGGACTCGGGTCAGAGTATGGATGGGAAATGCTGATCCTACATCTGTGCCTCAGGGCTTGGAGTGTCCCAGGAGCGGGGAGGAGACTGCATGTTTCACCTCACTGGACCCTCATCAGACCAGGGGGGGGCACAGAACATTATATAACTAAGTGCTGCATTACAATCAGCTGCATTCCCATAGCAGGCTGTCATTTCCAGGCATGAACTGATGCTCACGAAAGCTGTTTCAAATGATGGCTCATAACTCAAATCCAAATCTGAACTGACAACAGCATCACACAAGGTATGAATAAAGAAAGACCTGCAAATTCTGGATACGCCACCTCTTTTTATTGAAACCGAGCAACTGGCCAAATTTAAATCGGGTAGGGTTTGTGAACTTTCTGACTCCTACTCCGTCGGTCCAAAACAAAGAAAAAACATTTGCATTTCTTTGTTGTCCAGGCGGAGATCTCAAAAAAATGGGCAAAGAACACCAAAACGTGGCTCGATAAAGCTATGCTGCCCATTCAAATGTCTCCCAAAATGCCTTTTAGGCATCTCAGCGCAATCTACTTGATTAACTATATTACCCCAAAGACTTGGTAATAGTCAGCATCACACAACAGTGACTGAAAACCATGTTGAAAATGGCAGCCACCACATTACATTTTAAAAGCCTTAAAGCTGAAACTGCATGCCTGTGTTCCTGTGCGTTTGACCAAGGCTTCCGAGCACCAGGTTTGAGATGTGTACTGTATGTCTGTATATGCGATATTGCTTTAATATCCAAATTTGTGATGCAGCTGTTTACGTTTGCATTTAAAAAGATTCAGGGATTCTTTATTTTCATTCACACTGCGTTTGCATACAATGGAACGAAATTCTGTTCAGTGTTGCACACATATTTGTAAGTACATACGCTGCTATATCTTGTACAGATATAGATTTGCTGTTGATTTGAAACAATATCCTGCCCCTTCCGAAATCCCTTGTGTGTAACTTTGGTATCAAAAGCCTGTTTTCTGAATCCAGTGTTTAAATGCTATTTAAAAAATTGTTCAAAATTTTAATCTGATACAAAAACATGGGCTTCAAGTAGAGGGAGAGAGCATTTTACGTTCTTGTTATGGTGCATATCAGACATGCATGACTCTATCAGCATGATCATGGACAAGTGGCTGTAGGTTAATGTTAAGAGTGAGGTCTACAGAGGATAAATCCTGACCTCATGGCATCCATATGACAAAGGGGCCTTGCATAGATTGATAATGAAGGACCATGCTTTGGCCCTAGACCTTGAGATAGTCTTATTACATGTGACAAATGGGCATGTTCATGAGGCCAGTGAAAGAGAATCACAGTGAAAGAGCGAGGCTGATATTGCCTATGGAGCTGCCAATAGATTTGTATCTGGGTTAGATTTGCTGCAGCAAGAGTTTTTAGCCACGTGGATCAAATTAAGCCACAATAGAGCTGCAATGGCTTTATTTCAAGTAAGGAAATTAAAGGAAATTGTTATTTCCATCTATAGTAATTTAGATTTGGTGGCATGGGAAGCATAAGGTGGGGAGAGCAGCACAGAATTCATGCAATGGAGATCACGTTATTTAACCTGATTCGGCATTAAACAAGAAACTGGGGCTGCAAAGCAGCTTGCAGATACATAACATCTCTGGGCAGACTAAAGGAGCTTAAATAGTATACCCTATTATGAGATTTGCCCTATTATGAGACGGGTACCAGCTGAGAAATCAGCTGACGTGGGCTGGCATTAAGATCAGACGATTTGCTGGGACTGTAGGCGAACTGCAAGAATTAAGGCTACACTGGAAGTCTGACGTTCAGCAGTCCAGTAGCATTTGCAAGTCTTGGAAAGTCTCATATGAACTATTTTCCCAAAACTTCATATAAGTGTAAGACAGCTACAACAAGTACGCATGAAATGAAGGTTTTGATTAAAGCTGGGGTGGAGGCCCTCCCCCAGCATGCAGTTGAGCTTTGACAGGTGGTGGGAACGGTGGAAACCGAACTCTTACAGCTGCTTGGCCACCTCAAACCTTCAAATCTTGATTTACTGCCAAGTTTCTCCGAGGAGGCTTCCTGTGCTGACTATGGTCTATTCCCCCTTCGGTATGTAGCACCGCAAACCATAATTACACCAGCGCAGCATGTAAGAGGCCCCAGTGTACAAAAATTTAAACACCTCCTCATGTTCTTGGTGCGTGGTGACAATCACTGCTTCCTTCACCAAAAAAAAAAACAGGGACAATAAGGATACATAATTACTGTTTATGTAAAGGAGAAGACAGTGACACGCGCTGCTGGCCTGTGGAAATGCTGCTGTGAAAGCGTGAGCAAAGATGAACTTTTCATCCACCTTCGAAATAATGGCGACACCTCAGAAGCATCCTTGAGCCTGCATTTACTCAGGGCCAATATTCAGAGCCAGTGAGCATTTCACACATGGTGTTCTACCTTATTTTCTCCCTGCTGCCACTGTTGTTCTTGTCTTTTCTCACTCTCAGCCATCACCTCTCCTATCACTCCTTTTCTTCACCCCGGGGTCCCATGTTCTCCAAGAGCCCGCTCATGGCAAGGTCTGGCTCTGCCCTCACTTGCTCTCCTATACTTTTGTCTTTCTCGCCTCTTCCCTCTGTCTAGTTATTTCTATCTTTTCTCTGCCTTCATCTCTCTAACCTCGGGCTGAGGGTGAGGGGTGGGGGTGGGCTCAGCTGCCCGAGCAAAACAAATCGATCACTTAGAACGAAGGAGGAGAGGAGGGCTGAAGAGGAGGAGGCAAGGAGGGGCAAGAGAGAAGAGAGAAACAAAGAGGGAGGACCGAAAACATCTGATCTTAGGGAGCAAATCAAATAAAACCGGTTTCCGTTAGATACATTAAACGATCGTCCCGCTCGTCTTCTCTTCCTGCCTGCATCGCGCCCAAGACAAGAGGATTGTGGGTAGCTGATGGTGCCGGCTTTTCACACGTGAATATTTAATGAGCGGTTCATGAATAATTCAGAAAAGCAAGCAGCTGCGTTTGAGCCTAAGTGGACATGTGAGGAGCAAAAACCAGACAGACCCTGACTGCTACCATTCATCCTCACTGGGAAAAAAAAAAATTTTTTGATCAGTGATTATTCCACACTGTAAATGTGTGTGCAATTTGCAGATAGTCTACTTCCTAAATGAAAGGCTATTACAGGCGTCCCAGCCGAGTCTAGTTCTTCTGCTGCTTTCGTATTCTGTTGCGCTCAGAACCACGGACTGAAAACCAAATAAAAGTAGAGACATCTCTTTCTAACACCCTCTCCATCACTCTCGCTGCCACTCACTGTTCAATGTTCAGATCTCATTCCCATATTTTCTCCAGTCACCTTCCCCCTTCTCTCCTCCATTTTCATGCTTTCATCTGTCCTCCTTCCCCTCTCCTCCATCACTCACTGCACCGCTCCCTCTCTTCACTCTCTCTGTCAGTGTGTTATTGGCCCTCGCTGGACTCCGTTTAGGACATCGTGTTCCAGTTAACATGGATCCCAACTCTACCTGTGGGGCTGCAGCCTCCAAATGCTCGCTGACCTGTTTCGGGCACGATCTGACACAAAACACACAAACTCACTGTCGCTGGACTTATCAGCTTGTGCTTCTTCTTTTTTTTTTAAATGTATTAAACATCTATTTTCCCGGAATCAAGAGTAGAATTCCGATTAACCTTTCAGCTGAGCCTTCAACTGAAAACTATCTGTGCTTTTTTACTCTCTTTGCAGACCTATACATGTTTTGTCAGGCTTGTCATATATATTGTTATTTTCAGGATAAAGAGGGACGCTCAGAAATACCATCATGTGAAAATTGAGTGGCGCCATGCACGAAAGACGACTCGAGTATGGGGACACTTTGTGAAAAAGAAAAAAGAAAGCTATTATAGTGATTCAAACATTTTTACCTTCACAGTATGTGAAGATTCACATGCAGCAAATATTAGCATAAGAAAGACTGGAGGAGAATGTCAGCGGTTCAGGGATTAAACCATACACAGCTGAGGCTTAATACCGCTTCTTAATATTGACAGAAATGTTAAGGACGAAAAAGAAGCTAATTTTGTTTATGTTTCTTTTTGCTTTTCTTCTTGTTATTCCCATTGGGATTGAATATGTGTTGCACTGGCCACAGAGCTCGAGAGGTATCATTCACCTGTGACCGCTGGTGCAGGGCACGTTTTTGTTCCTGATCTACCCTTAAAGTGTGCCAATCATATCAAACGCACATGTAGGTGTTGTGATGTATCGAGCCGGGGCAAAACTTGTCACATGCGAACACTTGTAAAGGACCCCGGGGCATTGCATTTACATGGACTGAATAAGCAGCGTTTCCAGAACCTAACCAGGTAGGTATCAGCGCCTAAACTTAACCAGTGACTAAAACTGAAGGTAAACAGTTAGTTGAGGTGGTCTGGGCATCTGACTAGGCTGCTTCCTGGATACCTCTTAGGTGTCCAAGTGAAAGGAGGTCCCGGTGCAAACTAGGACACGCTCGGGAGATTGTGTCTCTTGGCTGGCTTGGGAATGCTTTGGCGCCCCACCAGAAAAGCTGGAGGAGGTGGCTGAGGACAGGGAGGTCTGAGCGTCTCTGCTTAGACTGCTCGCCAAGTGACCCAGACCTGGATAAGCCGTGGAAAATAGATGGATAGATGAACAAAGTTCTAACTGAAACACGTGATGTGGTCAACGTTTTGACCTCCAAGCTGGAGGCCTGCCAAAGCACCAACACTAAAAGAACAGCTGGTGCTTATTCTTTTGATGGCTGACAGAAGAGATGTGTGCGGTGCTCTGGGATGAGAATGCGTTTACACCATAGGCAGTGGTGTAATTCGCCAGCCACACTTTTTAAGCCTTCCCAACCCCACAGTTCATTTGATTACGCTTATAAGGTTCTCGTAACAACATCATCAGTGTTCCTAGTAAACATTAGTATAATAAGATTCACACTGAGACGACTTATACGGATAAAGGGGAATAATAATCGGCACCTTGACGTTGATAGGATATTGGCTGTAAATCCAGATGCTACCGCTAAACAGCACAAGAGACACGAAGACCAATAAAATCTGTTTGACAAGAACAGGAACTGAAGTTTGGTGCTTATGGCTATTTGTGGGAGTTTTTCCTCTGAGCTCTGCACATTTGCACATCTGGCACCATAGCAGTAACTTAATTAGTCATGACTTAATTATTTTTAGCCCATACATGGGATTGGTCAGGACCTTATTGCAAATCTTATTCTGTACCAAATCCTAATGTGGCCTAGGCAACCGAAATGGATGGAGCCAGCCTTTCATTGATAGCTAGATAACCCTGCATAGATATCTGTTGACACTGAGGAAGAAGTCTAAATTAGACGCTAACTCGGTGAGATCTGAGGTTATAAACTATAAAGTGAATGAATGGGCATTAATCCAAGATGGGCATGTGATCTGAAATAATTACTGTAAAGAGTTAAGTGTGTCTGATGTCTGTCTGTTCCAATTTGCCGAGAAGGATGAGTGTAATTTTTAACTTGTTCAAAGTGGAAAAATAACATCCCATGCTTCTGACCCCTAGAGTCACATGCACACATGGACTACACTCTCTCTCACACACACAAATTCTGCATTACAGAACATCGTGATCAAGTCCAACACTGTCGAGCAAATACCTCCTGACCTGCTCACTGACCCTCACACACTAATGTCTGCACTGGTGGTCTCGACATGACATGTGTGAGTCTGTCTGTATCTCTCTCTCTCTCTCCACACACACACACACACACACACAAATACACACACTTGATGTCCTCTGCCCCTGAAGAGGCCTCCCGGCTATACTGTGCTGCTGTCTGCTAGTTTTAATAGTCTCTGCTAGACAGGCCTGGACAACGCTCAGCCACGCTGAAGTAGAAACATATCGCTGCTGTTGAAGAACGACCTCGTGTCTGCAAACTCTCGATAAGCCCTCTGTTTTATTTTGGTTAATTCTGTGATATTTTAAAGGCTCATATCGAGTTATGTTACACCTGGGTTTTTATGGCAGTAAAAAGCTCCGAAGCATGGCTAAGTTACAGCTCTAACCTAAAGCTTTATGTGATCAAATTCTCATCATTGACTAACTTTTAGAGTAGCTCTTTCCACAATGTAGGACAACCTTTAGCTTTAATTTAAAAGCCTCCAAAATGTTCTTTCCACTGCATAAAGGACAATTCTAGGAAACAGTAGTGCCATGCAGGAATGCAGGAGATGATGCATCTCTATATTTTTTAGGAGAGGGGCTCCTTATGCGCATAAATCCTAAAACAAAAAGCCTAAATACACAGAAGTACCTTAAATGGTTAGAGTATGACATCTCACTAAGGATCAGGTGACCCTGAACCACCCCGTAGTTTCTGCTTTAGGCTCAGGCTGCTGGGAGACTTTCCATGATGCAGTGAGCATGCCTTCTCCTCCTTTTTCCTACCGCTGTGTTTACATGCCACTGTTACATCATTAACTTTTATCTTCTCTCTCTCATAGTTTGTATTTTGCTCGTAATCTCTCAATCCATGACAGCAGATGGCTGCTGCACTTCTTCCTGTTAAAAAGGGAGTTCTTCCTTCCCACCATCTCCAAGCGCTTGCTTGTGAGGTATCACCTGATTGTTGGGGTTCCTAACGATATAAAGCAATGTGAGACAACTGTTGCTGTGCTATATAAATAAAACCAATCACTCAGTTGCTCCACGACACCCTTTTGCTGGAGTCAGAAGAATGGTGGGTGGAATATCTGACTTTCATTTCACTTTTCACTTTTAATTTTGCTTTCCTCTTTGCCTTCTCTTTTTCTGCCATTGTTTGGTTATGCCGAGGCACCAAAACTACTTGATACGATTCATTCATAACCACACGTTACAGTGCAAACGTGGCACAACCGTGACAATAAAAGCAGAGTGCAGTGCCTATGGTCTTATGCTGTCTATTTTGGATGTTGTGCAGACTTCTATTGAAGTCTCCTGGACTACAATGCATGTTCAAAAATGACAATAAACTAGTACTCAGTGCATTAAAATGTGAGTTACAATGTGTCAGTACAGCAGAGCCACACTCCCTTGTCTCTGCATAATTGTGGTAGGAGCCCCAAGCTGAAAAAGCAGTGTTTCATTACTCTTTTGAGGGTTTAATAAGCTTGAGAAGCAAAAGAAAAATATACCTCAAGGAAGCATATAATCCTTGGAGATACGTGGTAAAAAAAAAAATAAAAAAATCCTTGTATAGTTCAGTCCAGACCCACAAAGGTGTAATGTTCTTTTGAACCAGAAAGTAAACCCCTAAAGCTGCTCTAAGTTGTACACTGTGCAGTGATGTCTCCTCTCAATGCAAATGGAGGATGGAGGGATATTCTCTGGCCACTCAAAACAGTGTCCGCTCCACCTGCAGTGCATCGGAGCGTGCTCCAACTGTAATTGGCCATCGCATCAGTGACAGAGAGAGGCCCTCCATTCATCACAACCCCCTCCTCTCTTCTCCACTCGCCTCTCTCTCTCTCTCTGCCCCATCGCTGCCAACTCGGACCAATCTCACCCTCACTTTCCAATTTCTCCCCCCTGCCTTCACCCCACCCTCCCCATCCTCTCCTCCCGCCTCCACCTCTGTCCTCCTTCTCCTCCCTCTCTCTCTCTGCTCCTTTTCCTCATTAAAGTGGGACCCAGGCAGTAGCGGTCACTGCCTCTCATTTATTTTCATTTGAAACTGGTGCAGCTCCACTGATCCTCTGGGGCTGTAGGAGAGAGAGAGAGTAGGATAGTGTCATTCTGATAACAACCATCGCACATACACACCTCATACACACTCACACAGATGTACACCCCCCCCCCCCCCCAAAAAAAAAAAAAAA
>VUQJ01005126.1:106227-116395 GCA_015108635.1 Andinoacara biseriatus
TGGCCCCCCCTTTTTTCCCCCCCCCCCCCCCCCCCACTCCCCTCTCTTGATCTGTCGTTCTGTCGCTGAAGGGTTTAGTTTAATGACCCTCTTTGGCCATAGATCTGAGGCACGTCACATCTCTCCCGTTTAATTTCCCCTTTCTCTCTCTTCCTTTACTTCTCTGTCTTTCTCTCTGTCTACCCACGACCTCATCTCATCCTCCTTCTGTCCTTCTACAACCCCCCTTCCAAAACACCACTCCAGTGTTGATGCAGCCAGTGCTTGGCCTTAAGCCTGGAGATGGCACGCTTCAGTGCAGATGAGGCCAAAGGGAAGCGAAGGAGTGAGGGTGGAAAAGGAAAGAGAAGGAAGATGAGGAAAAGATGTATTATAGTACCTTTGTATCGGTCCGGAGAGGTCACTGGCGTCCTGCCTGCAACACAAAGAGAAAAGAAGAAAATAAAATCCATATCACTGTAAAAACGACTAACCTAAAGATCTGTAAGAAGACAAATCTAATATAATTTGTGCCCAAACAGGGATGCTGGCAAAGGTAAGCATCTTATTCCCTCCACCAAAAATCCCCTTTCTCTAATTTTATGCTGCCAGTATGATAATAAATTCCTACCAAGATATTTAACAGCAGGCGCTGAGCATTAATACGGGGAAAGTCTTCAGTCAGTTTTTTTCTCGGTGGCCCGCTGGACTCCAGAGCTGCCCAGACTTTCTGGACACAAGCAGCGGATTTCTGGGGGTTTGTATCTCTGCTATTTGCAGATGAGGTCATGCTGGCTTCATCAAGCAGCGACCTCCAGCCATCGCTGAGGCTCGCTGCAGCCGAGCGCAAAGCGGCCGATATGAGAATTAGCACCTCGATTTCTGAGGCCATGGTTCTCATGGCAAAAAAAAAGAGAGAGAGAGAGAGAGATTCCCCTCAAAAGGTGGGAAAGTAGAGTAGAAGTTGCAAAGCGTAAAGGTGAGGCTTTTGATTTTCCGGCTGAGCTAAATTCCACCATCACCTATGGACGCGAACTGTGTCACCGAAAGGATAAGATTCCGGATACAAGCGGCAAAAATGAACTTCGTTCCAGGCTTTCTGTGAGCGTCAGCTGCCATGGTTTGTTAAGAAGTGCTCACAAGAGGACACGGAGACTGGCAGGTGGGTGGAAAACAAGGAATTTTAAAAAGACTTATAGTTTAACACGGGGAATCCACTTTATCTTGGATGCCTGATGGATTCTTCCTACAGCAGCTGGTTAAATGTGTTGGTAAACGTCAACTGAGACGAGACACCGGGACAGACCCGGGGACGCAACCGAGAGATCGGGGCCAGCTTGGGAATTTCCCCAATCCTTGATTTTCCCTCCAGTGATTGCTAGAGAGAGGGAAGCGCAGGCCTTTCTGCTTTAATTACAGGGATCTGGAAGCGGATACACAATGAAAAATTGATACATGGATGGAAATAATGTTACATATCAGCATCATATCATATGTATATCCCTATCATGCTCCGGTTTGCTTTAAGCCACTTTTTAACCCTGGAAGTAAAACAAGTCGGGCACCAATGAAGGCGGCGTTTCTGGAAACAACTTAAGATACCAGCAAACAAAATACACACAGAGGCACATCCCCGCCGAGCCATCTAAATAGTAAATTGTTCTTGTCTGTCCTTGGGAACAGTAGAGAAACTTGCTCGTTCCACTGGGTTTTCTCCATAATTCCCTGCTGCTTCCTCTTTTTCTCTCCTTCCCTTTTTGTTTTATCCCTTCCTCCAATTCTCTGTTCCTCTTCCACTGCATGTAAATAAATTGGTCCCCAGGCCCCACCACTAGACACTGCGTGTATGTGTGTTTGTGTGTGTGTGTGTGAGAGAGAGAGCGAGCCAGCATTAAACTCAGTGCAATAGCAGACACACGCAACCCTCCAGAGCTCAGAGACGCACTGAATTAGTCTGGGTTTTATGTCACGGAGGTAAATAAAATAATAATGAATTAACAATGCTATCATTAATAAACTTTGTGTGTGTGTGTGTGTGTGTGTGTGTGTGTGTGCGCGCCCGTGTGTGAGAGGAGGTGGGAGGTGAGAGCAAGTGTGTATTATGATGAAATGCTCGGAAAAAAACTCCTCAACACAGGGGCCAATCACCGCTATCACTACTCTTTGCATTTCAAAGACACACTTTTGTCTGTTTCATCTCTACAGAACGCTCATCCTGTTATCCTGCTACACACACACACACACACACACACACACACACACACACGATAGCCACCTCCGCTTCAGTCCATTTTCCCAGTGCCATGAATTATGAAAAAGGGTAAATGGAACATCAGATACACACTGCCTGCACTCTTAAGTGCACACACCACATTCACACAGATGCAAATAAGACACAACTAAACCACTATGCACAAAACTCGAGTAGAGCTCCCGTATTTTTAAATCCACATGCAAATATATTATATATATAAAGCCTCAAAACGTTTACGCTCCATGGTTCTGATTACTTATTATCTCACATATCACAGCTCGATGTTAAAACATGCTTTGCAACTTAAGACATTACAGAAAAGGTGATCCGGTTATAAAGCTAATTAAACTTAATTACAGAGAGTTCAATCAGAGTATGATGACACTAAAAGCACAGTCAAGCAACTAAGAGTTGCTCTTACTTAGTTCAGATCCAGCTGAGAAGCAAAAGCCAAAACAAGCTAGAGCAGATGTGTCCTGCATGCTTTCATTATAAGACTTGAGTTTAAACTTCATTGAGTACATATCAGGAGGAATTTAGGAACGCATTATCAGGGTTGCATTGATAAAAGTCACAGTTTTAGAGGAACGCAATCTCCTAGAACCTCCATCAGATGTGCTCTTCGAAGAGGTACGGAGCTTAACTCACATTTGCAAACCTGGACTGTGAATAATTTGTGTGTTTAAGGAGGAAGCTTGAGACAATTAAACCACAAAGTCCAGCCAAATTAAAATCGGTGCATCTATAAGCTTTATAGTTCTCATTTCAGTGTTTCTGAAAGTTATTTTCCTCTAAATATTTTGGTGAGCGCTCATTAGCTCGGTTTATTTTTGCACCGCCGCTCCAGGGTTGACCGCTAACCAAGTGCGGTCTCTGCTGAGCCTGTGGACACGTAGGAGACAACAGTGTGGCAGTGTGAGCGCTCCGGTGGCAGTGCGAAGGAGGAAGCCGGGTAACGTTATTGTAAAGCTTCAGAGTCTGAGGAGGACCACGGCTGATTTTATGGGGCAGGAAACACCACCATGTGCCCCCTGGCTGAATTTGTTAATGCTGAAATGTCAGATTACTACTTGAAAGCTTTTCAGAATTTTTTACTACAAGAGTGTTATTTTGGCATAAGTGGTCATTTTAGGCCTGGATAGTATTTTTTTCACCTTTCATCATTTTCCAGCACACTGACTCACACCAGAATTTTATTAGCTGCCCTGTTACAGAGCCACTGAAAGAGCAGCTCTCGGAAATCTCTCCCTGCAGAAAGCAAAAACACAAAAACAACAACAACAACAACAAAAATAAAACTTTTAGGCTCAATTCTTGGCGTGTGTGTGCCCTTTGCTGGTCTACATAAGTCAACCTGACAAAATTTGGGTCAGAATTGATCACTGGGATGGAGACAGATGGGAAAACAGTGTCCAGGTGGAAAAAAGCCAGACGTGTGCTTAATGACAGACAGCTTTTTGGCAGCGCGTGTGTGAACCCACGCACAAACTCCTGCAGACCTCACGCAGCTGCGGGCCTGGCAGAGACATAAAACAAAGCTGAAAACTTGAGGGGCTTCCTGGGCATCGGCGGAGGAGACGACGCAAAGACGGAGCAGGTGGCAGGACCTGGCATGTACCATGGGATACTTGGAGACACTGTGATTACCAGAGGATTTGACACACACACACACACACACACACAGAACACACACTGCATTCTCCATTAGCGATACGTGAAGGCAGCCATCCCTACTGAACAGCATCAATTACACAAAGAGCCACACAGTAAAATACAGTCTGATTCAGAAGGATTTGGACTGTAAGACTCAAAATAAATCCAGACGTCTAAAAAGCTAAAATAAGAGAAGCTTTATGATTAAAAAACAAACTTTATTGCCACATTTGTTGTCACTTACCTCTGCGCTGACTGCCTCATTAACAGTTGTGCGACTACAGTAAATCAATTTGATATGTGCTTGTTCTAAAAGCCCCACGAGGATCTCGAGCTGCTTCTCTTGTTTTTCTCCCCGGCTTCATCCTCCTCTCAGCCGCCCATCTGTGTCATCCTAACACTTTCCGTTTTAACGCTTCTCTCCTTCTCACCTGCCACCGTGCATTTCACATATACCCGCTTCACAAGCTGTACCCACAATCCCCAGCCAATCAACACACCCTAACACACATCTTTAAACACTGATAAATGCATTCCCACACTTGACTTTCACACTTTCCTGAGGCTTCCCACTTTGTTCCTCATCTTAATCTTACCTCCATCACCGGTGTATGTGCGCAAGTGTTGAAGTGTCTTTGCGTGTGTTTGTGAGTCAGCCACTGTCACTCTTAAAAACAGTGCCAGGTCTTAAGATGATGTCAGATACGGGCTGCTGGCCTGTCTCCAGATGGATCTTAACTCTCCCACTGGAGGATGAGCCTGGTACATGGCTGTGCCAAAGTGCTGAAGGGGGAAGAGGACTCGATGGCATCGGGACCTGAGCAACACCAATGAGATGCCATTTCATTAATCCAAGTCTGACTGATGCTGCATGCAGGGGCGCTTGCTGGAGTGTCTCACAGGTTAATAAAATGATTCTGATGTTGTATTATATGCAGAGCTGTTTGAAATAAAGCATTTTGAGTTAATAAAGGGATATTTCTCTCAAAACCGTGGCGCCCGCAGAGACGTCCATTAATGACACTTGAATTAAAATACTTCATCGCAAGAAAAAGAGAACTAGTACGTCCAAAGAAACATTGCAAACTACTCCTCCTTCCTAATCCACTTCTCTGTTGTCCATCTGCACCCTCAGTATGTTCCAAGAAAATCATATTTCTGGCTAAATGCACTGCTTCTGATTCATGCTATCACACTCCCAAAATCCCTGAAATGCTGGAAGAAGCATAGCATTCAACCATATTTTGGCAAAACTAATCTGTTTGAAGATTTTAAGCATGTGGACGGACAATGCAGAAGCCGACTGAACAGCGGGAGTGGCTCGACAAGGGTCTGCGGATATTTCATTTCAATATTTTACGATGAAAAAATGAGACCGAAGCGGAAACTGGAACGGACGCTAATTCGACCTGACCAATGACACTGTTCTTTTAGACTTAAACATTTGAAATCTTCTTATAGGTTTCAGCGTCAGCACCTCGGGTACTGTATGGTGCACCGTCCAAAACCCTCCTTTCTGCACTACAGTCCAGCTAAATAAGAGCTGAACACAAAAGTGTTCAATAGGAAAGTTAGAGTCTAAAGATATACCAGGAAATGTCTGATCATCCTGACAGATTCTGGGTGATGCATCACCATAACAAAGATTTATGTACCGAACAATAAGGTTAAGCCCTGAACTCCTGACAATAAAACTAGTTATGTGTGGATATTATAACGTGAAAATAATGATTCCGTTTCTTACATTTGACAGAAAAATCTTTAACACACATATTTTCTTTAAAGCTTAAAGGGTAGCAAGATAAACTGTATTTATCATCTTTTTAATATACATCCCAGGAGATCGGGAGGAATAGCTCACGGTTTTCCACGAATAATCTCACATTTGTAATGCGCTGATGTTTGTTGAAGAAATACTAGCACCCTGTTATCAGTCAGTGCGCCATCAAAAATGTTCTCCTTCATTCCCATGTTCTGGCTTTATATAAAGTGGGCGAGCTTCTCTTGGGAGAAGTTCAACGCTAAGGTCATGGTCCCGAAGAAGCTGAGAGCAGAGCCTAGATTAAGAGGACATAAGGCACTGCAGCAGGGGACCGGCGGGACAAGACCTGTCTGTACAGAGTCAAAAGAAACCAGTGTACATGGGAGCAGTGGAAGAATAAACCGGCCGGGATGCTAAACTAAAGTCAGGACAACCCTGTCAGCTATTCTGTCACTTTTATTGACCAACACCAGACAGTGAATTAGACCCCCGGACATGATTGATCTGCCCATTTTCACAGAGGTTTGATTGCTGATTAGAGATCTTGATGGAAAGCATTTCTAATTGGAGATCATTTATCTGAATCATACTTCTCTAAAAGCTTGCACAAACTGCAAATCGTGTTGTATTCTGCAGAGAAACTAGAGACTGAGACCATACGCTTGGCAGAAAACTGTTTACTGATTTCACAGGTCAAGTTAGATGCACGGTCAATGTCTCACAGACTTCCACTCAATTGGAATTGGAGTCGCCCCCCTGCTGGCCATTAGAACTAATGTAGGCTAGAGGGACTTCACTTTTCAGACCTGGAGGCTGGCATCTTTCATGCAGCATATGAGGCGAAGGTTTTGCAAACAAATTTTGACTTTGAATTGCTGGTTTCTACTAAGATAACAGCTTTGTGTTTGTTTTCATGATTCTGGTAGCCTTCAACCAGAATCCTGTAATTACCACTTGTGGCCAGAGAGGCTGCTGTTGCCACTGGATATATGTGATTCTGCACATCATAATGCTGAATTGGCACATGATAATTAAAGCTAAAACATGGCGATCATTAGTTCTATGTGCAAACTATTTTTAGAAAATGAATGCTCTAGAAAATATTATTGTACACTTTAGTCAATCAGCAGTTCCGTTACTCTACAGTGTAGCGCTGGACTTGCTGAGAAATTACTATTACACTAATATATTGCAGCAAAGCAGTGCATGTGTGTGCTGTTAAAAAGGCTTTGAAGCAAGTGTCCCAAGAGACTTTATTTACTCTGTGTGTGTGCGTGTGTGCACGCGTGCACCTGTATTTTGTGTGTTGACAGGGCTGCATGTACTCATGCATGCATGTGTGACATATTGAGGACATTTAAATGCAGCGAGAGAAACGACCTGAGTGGTAAAGGGTGAACAAAGGGAGAAGTGGCAGTAGTGTTTTAGGCCTCATTTACCTCGTGATAGCCAAAGGGTATACAGACAGGCTGGCACGCACGCACACACACACGCATGCACATTTTCTGTATGTTTCTGTGTTGCCGCCTCAAACTGTACAACAACTAAGGAGACTAACCTCAGTGAAGGAGACGCTTCTGAATCATCCATCACGCTTCTGGGAGACATGAGAAGACCTCCCCTCTTTTTGTCTCTCCCTCCTCCTCTTTAATAATAACCCCCCACCCTCCCCCCCACCCTCTATCCTTCTCTTTCCCCATTTAATAACAGCACAAGAGATCAGCTCCATTAGCCCAGACCTCCTCACACATGCAAATGAAGCCGGCGTTATGGAGGCATGCGTCACGCATTACTGATGCCACACTCACCGACCCCGTCACTCTACACAACAGAATAAAGTCTGTGTGTGTGTGTGTGTGTGTGTGTGTGTGTGTGTCAGAGAGAGCAAGAGTGACAGAAAAAAAAATGCATGTGTGTTACAACAGTGGTTAAATTGAGATGCATTAAGATTTTGATTGGGGCGAAGGACACAATGCAAGTGTGTGTGGAGTCGAGCGTGAGGCCATTACCAGGTGGCCGGATGATAAGATGGTGCAAAGTGAAGGTGGAAGGATGAAGGTTCCAGGAAATGGGATAGAGGGGGAAATTAGATGTGCGAAGTAGGCCTTTATGAAGAACATTCAGTATAACAGCTGATTAAATCTACTTTTTCTTACTCAAAGCTTATATTTTTCATTAATTTAAAACATTTTAAAGGTATTCACTTCTATAGGTTGCCCTTGGGCTTTTATAAATACACCAGTCTCACACCATTTCCACACAGAAAGCATTTTAGCAAAGTTTTTCCGTCATCCGGTTCACAGTCATCTACGCTAATCAGTACGGTTGCAGCCGCTAACCTGAGCTTTCATACCTCACAAGCCGTAAGCACTTAGCAGCAACTTAAAAGACTATTTTTAGGCTTCATGCTATTTCACTTTGTTTTACACAAGCGGCTACAGTCGTGATGAACCCCACAGAGCTCAAAACGTGGGTGACCTTTGCTCATCACTGCGCGCGCTAATGTAGCACTCACTACTGATGTTCTTCCAAAGGTGCCGCTTACACTACATCTTCAGCGCCGAGGCGTTAGAGAGGATTTCTGGACACACTTCTAGTTAATGAAGCCAGTGACAGTAAAGTTAACCAGGGTTTCCGCCACTGTATTACAAGCCCAGCCGCCTAATGGGTTACGTAAGCTAACACCTGCCGTGCTAAGAAGCAGGTGTTTTTAGACATAAGCTACAGCCGTCATTCATTTATTGTGCTTAATTAAGGCGAGGTAGCGAATTCCTACTTTTTACACAAAGAAAAACTGATCAAAAGACTTGGCAGAATTATAAATACATTTTAAAAAATGTAAAAAGAATGAAAGAACCAAATGTTACACTTTAATACTGTCTTACCTGTTCAGCTGGTATCCATTTACAGTCACTAATTAGGTTATGCAAAATCATTCATGGCTGTATGAGAACTAGATTAACCGTGATTCGATGCCCTCCCACAGGCGCAACCTACATTATTTTCTACTTAAGCTGAAAGTGGGAAATAAACTCCCAGGTCTCTCTCACTCACTACTCCAACAGCAGCATGGCGGCACAGAAGAAGAAGAAGAGGAAGAAGAAGAAGAAGAAGAAGAAGAAGTTGTATCTGTGGGTTTTGTGTTTGGGTGAGATATTATAAGCAACATTCAAAAATTCTTTATTATAAAAATGAATGGATCAATTGCTTTTAAGATGTCACAAATCACACAGCAGAGAAAACAGCTGCATTATATTGCTAACACAACATCGAACCAGATTAACGGGAAAGTCATGTAACAAGACGTGTAACAAATTACTTTCTGCGGGTGGTAATTAAGTAAGATAATGCTTTTATTACATTGTTTTAAGTGCCAAGTGATGTGTAATACATTACTAGTTTGGAGTAATGCCCTAACACTGCTCTCAGATCAGGTTAGTAAATATATATTACCCACTATTGAAAAGTCATAGCTCAAAGTTTACAGGCATCTGGTAATTTTTATATGGCTTTCAAAGACGAAGACACGTTACACTATCTGTGTTTAAATGGGTTGTAATTATTTTTAAAAAATTGCATTCTTGGCTCTTGAAAATATTTGCGGAGGCCCGTAGTGTAGCATCACCCAACCGATCTGAGGTCTGAGTGGAGGCGTAACACAGCGAGTCCTAGAAGTGGAGGGCTACACATTTGAGGAGCTTGAGCAAGTGAAAAGAAATGGATGCAAATATGTATGAATGGAAGGTTATTTAAGAAACTGTTTGCTACAAATGCTCTCCACTGATTGCAACTCTCTGGTGTTCTCTGCAAAATAAATAAATAAATAAAGTGTTGACAGAGAGACTAATAACCTCAATCACGTCCTGCTACCTTGTTAGCCTTGATGGATGTGCAACATAATTCAGCTGCAATGATGGTTTGTCATAATTGGAAATAATTAAGGCTCTTTTGTGGCGATGCCATTTCATCTGAAGCTTTCATTAACAGGTTCAATACCAAGGCCTTGCTTTTGTACACTTGAGAAAGTGAAATCAGTCACTTACGCTCTTTCAAAACTACTGATTTGATGAATAAACTTCACTTTCCTAAACAACCATTCCTGGCAGTCGGTCGGCTGTTACTTAGCATTAAGGCCCCGGTGACAAGGTGCCTCATAAAAGGCCACCATATCAGATCTATTGCTGTCCATGTGAATGTGGACTGATAAAAGAAGCCGGGGAATAAATCAATATCACGAATGCCAGTTCATCAGATTGGAGGGTAGCTCAGACGGTGAAATGTCAAACACTAATCTCTTTAATAGTCTGATATTACATTTTAATCCCAGTCTGATTCCTTCACTCTCTTCGTTCAGGCTGTCTGTCGATGCCTGCGAAGGAAGGAGGTGAGGGAGACAGTAAACAGAGAAAGAGAGGTATCAAAATAGAGTTGGAATATGGTGGATTAAAAAGAAGGAGCGACATGCAGAGAAGAAAGGTGGAGGGGGGGGGGGGGAGGGGGGGAAGAGAAAGGGGGGTTTT
>VUQJ01005128.1:16243-31384 GCA_015108635.1 Andinoacara biseriatus
AAAAGAGAGTCAATGGAAATTTCTGCCCTGAGTTCAGCGTCTTAGACAGCACATTCTGTCAGTATGTTAAATAAACTGAATGTGGTAGAATATATCCAAGCCCCAGTTTGACCCAACCGGAAACTTAAAGTCACTTCAGCCACAATAGACAACACATTTTCAGCCACAATATTAAAACTACCTACATAATATTGTGCGGGTACACTTTATGCCACCGAAGCAGCTCTGACCTCTGAAAATATGGGCACAAGTCGTCTGAGGGTGTCCTGTGCTGTCTGGCACCAGGACTTTGGTTGCGGATCCTTTAAGTCTTCTGGGTTGCCTTGTTTTGGTGTATACCCAATTAGATTGGACTCTGTGGTGAGGCCTTGGTTCTGTGCTGTATCCTCATGGGCAGTTTCTAGAGTGTGGCAGGCATTGTCCTACTAAGGGAGGCTGTGCCACGGCCACAAAAGGAGTGTGATTGTTCTACAGCGATGCATAAGTGGGTGTTATGTATAAAGTAGCAATACTAGGTTTCAAGGTTTCCCACCAGAACACTGTATTGCAATGAGATAATCATTGTTATTCATCACCTGTCAGTGATTTGAATGTTGTGGCTGATCCATCTCCAAATCGTCTGCTGCCACCCTAATACAGTGGAGGTGAACCTGATTTAGTTTTGTGATGTTCAAAGAGTCCAAAATGACATCTGAAAACAGTCGTGTTTTTTTTTGTTTTGTTTTGTTTTTTTGTTTTGTTTTGTTTTGTTTCCAGAAATTGTGTCCCAGTTATGCTGGATAATCCGTAGACCTCTCTGTGAACCTTTTTCAGAACTTTTTACCAAAAAAAAAACAAAACAGTGGCAATAAAGAGTCACTCAAATCAATGCAAGGAAGATTTAAAAAAAAAAGTAGAACAACAGTAAACAAAAAGAAAATAAAGTCAGAATAACTACAACTCTGAAAGTGAAAATAAAACTGAAGATAAATGGAAAGACTCATATGGAGCAATGAGATTAAAACCAAGTGATTAAATTATACTGTATGGACAAAAGCATTGGGCTACACATTCTCTTTATCTTTGAATTCAGGTCTTTTCAGTCGCATTGCCAAAGCTGTTTAAAATTAACCCCCATCCAGCCATGCAGTCTGCCTTCACAAACATTTGTGAAAGAATGGGCCAGTGAATTCAAGCATGTGTAACAGGATGCTGAGTGATGAGGCACAAAGTGCATAAAAGTCACCAACGACTCTGCTAACTCTGGCATTAACATCAGCAGAAGCTGTGAGCCGGGAGCTTCATGGCATGGGTTTCCATAGCCGAGCAGTTCCTTTAGGTCTAAAGTGTAGGTGGCCCAGTATTTTTGTCTATAGCAGATGAGTGTAAGAATATTCAGGGCCAACATACTCAAGCAAAACTTGAATTATGGAAATCAAATCTACAACATATTGTTTTTGGTTTGAACTCTATTTAGATGCTTGAGCATAACTTCCTGCTGCACTCTTGTTCAGTTCAAACAAGTAGAACAAAACAAAGTTAAAACAAAACTCTAAAAGTAAAAACAGATTAGTGTCATTTATTAATTACTTCAGATTTTTGTTTTATTAGACATACAATAGCAATCCCTGTTTAGCTTTTGGATCGTTTTAAGCAGTTGTGTTTAGGGTGTGATTCAGCAGGACCACATTTTGAGACATTAACAAAAGAGCAGAGGGAGACGTTCAGACTCTTCCTACTTTCTCACCTCATGTAAAGAGACTGCAAAAAAAAATAAAGATTTTAAGTTATGCTGATTTTTGCAGCATGTTTCTTCAGTGTATTAATAAACTGATATATATCCAAACCTTGACATGACCCAAAAAGTAACCCTACCAAAAAGCTGCTTTTATCCATATCAGAAAATTTTCCCTGTCACCCAGAACATTAAAGCCACCTGCATAATGCTGTGTCTGTACACACTGAGCTGTAAAAAGAGCTCTAACCTCTCAGGCCATGGACAGAACCAGGTCACATTGTCAGTGCATTGAATCTCAGTTACTGTGATTTTTTTTTTTAAATACTGAAGCTTTAAATCTGTTATCACATCATCAAGTTTCCTCACAGCATTGCTAACAGTTATACTCCTACTCATACTTACTACATAGTGAAGTGGTACTGTGTGTATACTGATGCATAGCCAGCATAAAGCTCAGCAACAAAGAAAATGGTTGTATTGCAGGACTTTCAAAGGTTTCTGTGAATGTTTAGGATGTTTACGGAAATGTATGATGTTGTGACTGAGTCACCGCTGGAATACAAATCCACGTTGCATACCTAACCTCACCCTGAATGAATGGTTTACAGTCTTTTTAGATCCAACCCTACAGATGGTCTGTATTTCATACTCAAGGTGGATTTTTTTTTTTTTATGGAAAAAGGTCCTAAAATGGGAGGCCAAACAGGATCGTGATCACCAGATAGCTGATTTATAAGCAGAGCACAACCCTTACACTAATAACAGAAAGGATCATTATGAGAAACAGGAGACGAGGGTGATGAGACATTTCTAGATTATTCTAACCTTCACAGCAGCCAAACTCCTTGACTAATGGAGGAGTTTAACCGGCAACCTTCAGATTAGCTACATCTTATGACTGATTGGGGGACTTTAACTGGTATCCTCTTCTTGCTTCATCCATCTCTCTTTAGCTGAAGGAGAAAAGCTGTGACACCGCTCCCTGTTTTCCCCTCATACATCCTTCCTCTCCCTTCCACTTCCTGTCTCATGTTTCCTGACTTATGTCTCCTCTACGCCATTTCTCTGTCATTCCACCTGAATGCATTTTCCACAAGCAGCACAGTGTGAAAAATGTCAACAGGAAAAGCAGGCTGAAGGGAAAATGTAGCACTTTGCAACGCTAATATCGTGCTAATGGTGTTGTGAGCGCGGTTATATTGCTATCAGTCGAAAACTATTAGAACTAGTGTCACACTCTGGATTTACATTGAGACGGTTGATCCAGCGGTTTCAGTCCAGCGCAGTAATACCTTATGTGTAGTTGTGTTCTCAAGTCATTAATCATTTTGTTGCTGTGTGTCGCACTTGTCAGCTCCTGCATAAAGCCGTTTGGAACGAATCTGGTTGAATCAAGTGAGGCCAGTTCTGTGGTACTTAAAGTCGTGCTCCATGGGGAGTCTGCTTGATGAAAGGCTTGATGCTGATTTCCCCCTATTGTTTTGTCCAATCAGGCTGAAAAATGGTCAGCGCCGGCCTGTCATTGGCTCAGTTATTGGCAAATGCGCAATAGCAGCGTGCATAAAACAACCCGTCGACAGATGATCCCTTCGGACATGTCACTGCACTAAAATCACACACTTCCCTTGTCATTCTGGATATTTTGGATTTGTAACCCTTCATCTCACTTGCCTTCTGTTGCCTTCCTCTTTTCTTCTGTCTTTTCTTGAGTCTGCAAGTGGCTGATTTACAAGTGTAATCCCAGAGCTTGACAAAAATTTCTCTGCCTGAAAAACAAATACTTTGGAAATAAGGTGCACAGACAGTCATTGCTAGAATGATTTATGCAATAATAAGTCCTGATGTACTTTTAACAGTCTTTGTAATAGAGACAGATGGGAAACTAAAGGAACAAGAGGGAAGAAAGCGGAGGAGGGTGACAAAGGGTGATTCATACCGGCAGTGTAGAAAGGGGAGCAGGGAATGATTTAGTCACAAGAGGAAGAGAGATTTTCCTTGTGCTGGGAGAATTGGACAAACAGCTATTAAGAGAAGAACCAGCTCACCCCCCATGCTGCACTTTCTCATCCTCCTCTCTTTGGGTTGTTGGACAAGCTCATTTCTTGCCACTTTCCACTGAGGATATCTGCCAAAGAGCAGTCCGGATCCAGTGATGGCACGACACGGGGGGGCGACCATCACCTCAGCCACAATTCATGTGAAGTGCGCGTCGATGCACACACACACACACACACACACACACACACACACACACACACACAGATGTTAAAGCTGTTCATGCACACCATCTCAGCAGACACAGATGCCTGCTGCCAGATCAGGGTCAGTCAGCTGTGAAATTCCTGTGATTGGTGTGTATTTGCTCCACCGTGGGTATACATCAGTTTCTGTATTTGTCACTTTGCATCTGCATTTATGCCTGTAAGCCTGTGTGTTATCGTTTGAAAAAGCAAGCTGTGTAAAATCGAAGTATAAACCGAATTATTTGAAAATTATTCAAACTTTAAAATTAACCAAAAATAGTGCAAAGATAGCATATCAAAGATCGACGCTTGTTTGTTTGTTTTTAAAAAAAATATTTATATACTAATTTTCAGCATACTGGGCTTTGCTTTCACTGGGGTTTTTGTGCTCATTTTCTCCAATGCTTCACACAGTTGTTCCGTTCCTATGCAATCACTGCAGATTGTGCACTGTAGTGTCTGAGTAAATATGAAAAGCACAGCTGAACTGAAAGTACGGCTAATGATACATTCAGTACTTTGAGCTGGGCTCCATTTTTCATCTAGTTGATGACTAAAGGTCCTCAAATGCAGCGCACATTGTGTTTGGAAGTGCATGGCCTTCCTGTGTCCTTAATGAATTTGTTTTTGGTGCCTGCGGTGGAGGTGCCACACCTCCTCATTGAAATCTGAACATACCCCCTGTGTCCCATTGACATGTGTCACCCTGTCGGTCTGTGTTATCATCGCAGTTTGAGTGAGACAGGACAAGATGAAGAGCAGCAGCAGGAGCAGCGCCGTGAGCCCACTCGCATCTTACCGCTAATGGGCATGATTTAAATAGGCAAAGCTGTGACCTGCATCATCTGATTATGCATCTGAAGAATGTGGGTGTGTGCATATATGGGAGGGAAGGGTGGGCAAAGTTTTTCGGAGTATAATTAGAGTCTGATTAGTGTTGAGATAAGCTTAGCCTTTCAAATGACCCAATTACTGCAAGCAAAGAGGGGTAAAGGTTATATTTGCCTTTGCTCTATCACTGTCATTGTCCACATACACACACATATACACTCTCAAACCAATCAGAGCAGAGTGTGTGTATTTTTAATGGGCCAGTATGTTGTGTACTGAACAGATGTCACAACGCCAGGCCAGTGGCTGAGTGGGCCACAGCAGAGAATCAGACCACTGAGAGTGCTGGGCAGTGGAAAATAGATCACATAGGACCGGCACTAATTATAAGATACCTAGATACCTCGAAAAATAGCTTTCAAGCAGGCCTTCCTGAATTTGTTAAACAAGCACCGGTGAGCGTGTTTCATGTTAATGGACATCAATTTTTATTTCAGCGTTAAACATTTTGCTTAACTACAGGACAAAGGTGCACAGCATTGCTGCTAAAGAATCCAGATTATTTCCCAACATGATTACAAAGACTAGAACCAGTGAACTTGTATGTTTTGGTGCATTAACACTAGCTAAATGCCACACAACGCTATACTGTAATCTTTCCTCTTCCAGGCATTCATGATATACAAAATCATGCATGAACAACATCTTCCTTGATAGGAGTTTATCACTGTGAGCATTTATTCCAAATGTATATGACACATAATCACATATTTGCAAGCAAGGGCATTTCTGAAAAGTGTCATTGGTAGTGTGTTCGAGGACACATCATTATCATAAGCTTGAGAGTCACCTGTAGAAAAATCCCATATTCAATAATCATATTTTTACTGAACAGAGAATGGAGATGGCAGTCATGTCACTTTTCATTGGCGTAAATGATTAGTTGTCTAGACGGGTCAGTTCAATAAAAGAAAAATGAAAGAAAAGAAAAAAAAGTTGGGTTTATCACTTGTAATTATTGATTGATACAGAAAGTGTCTTAATTGTATGTATCAATGTGGTATTATGCATGTATCTGTTTATCTTAATTTATTGATAAGTAAAACTATAACAAGACTTGCTTCAAACAGTACAATAAAGGAGACATGGCTCAAACACAGTAACCTGAACACAAATAAAATGATTCCAGGCCCTTCCACCTTTCCCCTTATGATGCTCTTTAAACAGACAGCACATCAAGGATCAAAATAAGGGTGTGGCCACTGTCGTTCCAAGAAATCAATTGTTACTCCAATCAGGTCCAGTTAGCCAGTTATTTGCTTTTAAAAATTGTTTGAATTTTTTGTTTGGGGTCACAGGAGTGCGACTTTGAATGGAAAAAAAAACTTTCAAGACAACAAAATATTAATTCCTTGGCCACGGGGAATCAGTGGTGCAAAGCCAGCAGTATTGACCTGATTTGTCTGCAATATGAAGATGGATGTTATGCACTATATTACATGAGAGGGGAGGATTATATAGTGCAGAGATATTTCAGCTGTGTCTTTGAGGCAATGACGCCATTTAAATCTCCTATTAACTCTGCCAGAGATTTATCACCATTTGAATGAGCAACGCTAAATGATCTTTGGGATTATGCTAAGCTAAATCAACCACTAACAAGAGGGGAGCAGCATCTATACTGAGTGTCTGAGCTAGCCATCTTTCCTTCTGCACCCTTTCTTGCTCCCTGCGTTTCTGCATTTTTGTAAATTGGACTTTTACTCTGATCATTCCTGTTGCTTTTCTGTTTGTGAGTGGGATCAACTCAGCTAAATATCATGGCACTTGTGAGGAGTTGGTTTGGTGTACTTTCAGATCAGTTTCTTTAAAAGGGCATATCAGGGCACTGGCCTTGTTTGCGCTTCTGGTTTATTTGTTGTTTTGCTCTCGGCTTTGCTTTTGTTTCCTGCCTAAATCCAGGCATTGCTGCCTAGTTGGGGTTAATTGACTGTATCTGCATGTGAACATGTTTCACCTGCGCCCTCTGTACATCTGTTTCACAGTGACTAAATTATTTATTTATTTATTTTAGGCAAGTGAATATGCAAGTGTGGCATGTATAATTGATTTGCAAGTGTTTATCTGACTCATCGCGCAGAAGGTCGTAGAATTGGGTGGCAATTCAGGAAGTCGCAGTTGTGTTCTGTGCTGAGCAGACAGACATTTACACTCCTACCTATATAATGGTCTACACTTCGCAGTAGATCCCTGTCATCCCTATCATCCTTTTTTAGCTACCGTCTGACTTGCTATGCTCTCTTTCCCTCCCACACCGCCATGCTGTGCCTCTCTCCTCCTGCCTCTGCTTTCATGTTATAAGAGCTCCACATTCCCTTTGAGCATGACATTGCCCATTCCTCCCCTCTCTGGATCCCTTCCTCTACTTTTCCCTCCCTCTCTTACATTCCACATTCTGTTACCTTCTCCTTGTGTTTGCCAGAATGAGTGGCAGGTGTCTCTTCCAGATGCCAAGTTGTTGTCGTGAGGCAGTTTTGACGACGGCCTGACAAGCAGCATGTGTGCTTGCGCGTTTTTTTTTCTTTCTTCTTTCTATGTTTGTTGTACGCACGGAGGAATGAGAATGAGAGAGAGGAGGAAGACAGTTCTTATAATTGAACCCTGGCTGTGCTTGATGAAGCTTTCAGCAAATGTCTAACCAGGGAAGCTAAGATGAGAATTTAGACAAACAACCAGCGGGAAATGGATCCAGATACAGAGAGAGCAAAAAGAGTGAGAGAGAAAGAGATTTGATTAAAAAGGCATCACTTGCTGAAAACAGACAATTACTGGTGTAGTTGGGTACACTACACCAGAAAGGACATCATCACTTGTGTCTTAATGATGCAGTCAAGCTGAAATTTGAACAGCAAACCACTGGAGACAATACTCTAGCACTTCTGAAAGGCAAAGTGTGAGGACACCTACCTCCAAAAAGATGCTCTAGACCAATAGGGGCTGAAAAATGAAGCTTATGAAGTTCCTAAAACTGCAGTACTCTGGCATTGTTATACAATGTTCAGTGGTTTAGTCCCTTTATCCCCTTTCACTCCAGGATTCAAAATATAAAAGAGACCCTACTGTACAGAGTTCAGGTGGGACTAAAAGCAGCGTAATAGACAAAAACATCATCAGCACCACTGCCGGCTAACTATCTGCATGCTAGCTGGAAGCATAGTGAGTGGAGGGATGCCATAAAAGATGAAGAGAATAAATACATTTTGGTTAATTGGTTGGTCTCAGTTTGTGTTGCTTTTTGTGAGAAGAAGAAGAAGAAGAAGAAGAAGAAGAAGAAGAAGAAGAAGAAGAAGAAGAAACAGCCTTTATTGTCCCACAGTGGGGACATTTGTGAGGTAAATCTGAACATTTGAACAAATACAACAGAAATGCTGCACACAAAGATTTAACAGTAATTTAAAACTTGATGTTACAACACAAGAATAGTAGATGAAAAATATGAAAACATTTTTGTTTGTTTTATACCCATTTGGTGTGGAGGAACTTAAACCTGCACACAGCTTTGCTCTCCAGTGTCAACCTCATCCAGAACCTTATGGATGAAATGGGAACATGACAAGGAGCCAGATCTGATCACCCAACAACAGCACCCATCCTCACTAATACAAATCCCTGCAGCCAGGCTTTCTCAGAAGAGGGGAGGCTGTTATGGCAGCAGATTATTTTTAAGTATTATGGGGTATTTTAAGCCTTTATTACAGACAGTGGAGAGATGTCAGGCACTGATGGAGAGAAACATGCGACAAAGGTCTTTGGATGGACACGGCAGAACCTGTGGTTCATCTTAACAGGTGTGCTGAAGAGTTACTCATTTCTCAGAACATGTAATCAGCTGGTGGTTGTTTTTTGCATTTCCAGTGGAAAGTAAGTGATTAAAGGCAAGTAAACATGTACTATAGCCCAAAATTCTGCTCTAAATTCCTCTAGAAATGTTGTAAGGCAGCAGGTATCAAATCAAATGAGGTTTAAAATATGAATCACTTTAAAGAAAGTAACCATAATTAATTTCCTTCTTTGACTGCAGCACAAGGGGAAATGCATCATAAACAATTACTGGTTAGAAAGACTTTTTTACATACTATGATGCTCCATACTGGGAGCTTTTAGGAGATTTGGCCCAATTCCAGGTTGATGCCTCGACTGCTTGCAGATTTGCAGTTACGTTTATGCATGTCAGTGCTTGTACTGTGCAGCTAAATGCAGTGGCGAATGCAAAGAACTGCTGACTTCAAATTGTGTTGTTTCGAAACATGTTTGGAAACAAGACGCTGTTGTTGATGCAGGATTGGAGACTTTCCCTCAAAGGTGCTGACAATAGTATGCATTATATAAATGCCTATGTGGCTCAATCCTTGACTCGCAGGTCCCTCTTTTTTTTTTCTCTCTCTCTGTTGCTACCTTACTCCTAAAAGCCAACTGACATTATAAGTGAACGGAGTAAATTTCATGTTTTACAAGGCAAGTGATGAATAAATAAAACGTCTGGATGGATGGATGCTGGTGGGAGTTATACTGCCCCCGGTGTCAGAGCCATATGGCAGTCAGAAATCTTTTTATCTAATATCATCAGCTCCATCTCTCAATCTGTAAACTTTGAACACCCACAGTTAATCTGCAAGCAAAGACGAACATAAATCAGCAGACATTTCCCTGAAATGGGAAACACATACACACTATATTAAACAATGAAAAGCAGAAAGATAGAGGATATAATTAGAAAGACTGAAGGGGGTAAAGGATAAAAAGAAGGTTGTCAGATATAAAGCAATGATGAAAATACCAAAAAGGAAAAAAAAAAAGAGAAAGACTGCAGGGGTAAACAAAAGGCAACGAGGGAGGAAAAGCAATTGGAAATGCAAACTTAAACGCTGGCAGCATTATCACAAGTGTATGTCAAGTAGTCTTGAACCAACGACAATTTGAATGAAAAAAATACATGTAATGGGACCAGTGGGAACACGCTGTTGGTGAGTTTACCATTGCAAATGTATAGCATACTAACAGTTGAGAAAATGTGACTTGGAAACATTCCCAGCAGAATGCTGAGTGTACTTTACCAAGATATCAAGACCTTAAGATATGCAAAGAGGAGCTGAATGTCACTGCCACATCAGTTTTAACAACAAATTCATCAGAGCAAAGCATCTTGAGGCAAAAGATTAAGATGAGCTTCTATTCAAGCAAAGACAAGAGGGTTCAGTCAAGTCCTGTCAAGCGATGCTGTTAAAAAAGAACCACATACAAAGACACAAGGACACAAAGCCACAAATACATAAAGACGTACATACACATTATTTATTTCCCACGCTCGTGCACACGACGTAGCAAACAGCAGTTTCATCCCTAATTAACAGACACAGCAGGTGGGGCAGAGCAGCACATGAAGATAAGCTGGGGAGGAAGGCAAGTATAAAAATGTTGTGTAGAAAGGAGGCAGAGAAGCATGAAGCAAAGGGGCAACACAGATGGACAGATAAAGCAAAAGAGTGGAGAGAAGTTGGAAAGAGCGCAGAGATAAAACCATTTATCATTTACCCCACAAGACTGAATGCCCACCATATATGTTACAGTTTATAATAACAACACGTGATCAGTCAGGCCTACACACAAACCGAGGACAACCAGGGAAGCCGATGGCTGCACAAATGTATAAGCATTAATATTTAATGTAAATTAGTCAGTATTTATATTTATTATTCCAACCTCCTTCAACCCTAGAGTGGGGCTGTCGCTACATCATATGTATCTATTTAAATGTTAATACTTCAGTATACCTACACCTGCAAAGTATCTGAAAATAGAAGCAGCAGTAAAATAAAAACAGGTGTGGTCTTATTTGTTAGTGTTGCAAAAAAAATTACCATTAAACAGTAACAGCAAGTTTATGATTGCTTACTCACTGAGGGGAAAATGCTGTATAA
Organism: Andinoacara biseriatus; assembly: GCA_015108635.1. Classification (NCBI taxonomy): domain Eukaryota; kingdom Metazoa; phylum Chordata; class Actinopteri; order Cichliformes; family Cichlidae; genus Andinoacara; species Andinoacara biseriatus. The sequence goes on from VUQJ01005128.1 coordinate 27,013, forward strand.
CAATGCATTTTTCAAATGAATTGCTTCTTTTAAATCTGGCATTATTGTACAGAGTGACAATAAAAGCCTGTTTTTTTCATATCTGCTCCATCTCGGTTTAGTACATTAGCACTTAGTAACCTGACAATTTAGTATTTAGCAGTCAACAGCAATTACATCATCTAGCACATGTTTGGTCATTAGAAAAAAATATTGGATAAGTTCAAATAATGACTTAATACTGGGAATATACCAAGAAAATAAGTTTACTTTGTGCTGCCATTCGGTGGTTGTACAGTAGACATTTCACTTCAATCACTTGTGGTGGTGTGGAAGGAAAATTCCTCAGATTGCCAAAGTTAGAAGGGTTTGTGCTCTGGATACCGTGAATCTCACTATGAAAATTTACTGAGATCATTGAGATCTACTTGATGTTGCACGGGAGCGCCACCATCTCCAGCTGAAACAAATTTACAAATTTGCCTTTTATTTTATGGTCAGAAAACCCAGATTATCGTTGTATGTATTCTATCAACTATCATTGTAAAGTACCCTGAGCTGCTGTGTTGTGCTATAAAGCAACTGATGTTGTGGCCACTGCTGTGATAAAGATCTCTACTGCTGTTTTGTTGCTTTTTGTGAGATTCTCTTTCTCCATGTGTCTTCCTCTGCTCTCTCCTCTCATGTCTTGAACATGGTCAGAGTACAAAGCAGCAAAACAGCAATAGAAATTCTCATACTGAGGTGATATAAAATAATCGATGAGAAAAAATAAATGTACATAACATAACATAAATAAAATACTATAAAAAAATGGCAATTTTCCTTTACTCCCCCAACAGGGCCAACAGTTTCAAGGGGAGGGAGTCACACGCACTAACATTCAGCTGCGCTAAACAACACACACCGAGGGTGCCTGACTTTATTTCCTGCTAAAGGATGCCACATATTTTTTTATAAAGCAAGTATTTTTTTGCGTGTGCAACAGCAATGTTTGAAATATTAGAACTTTGGGGACTAATAACCCATATCAAAAAGTTGGAAAACATGCTTAACCTTTTAAACCATGCATCTTATTTGTTTTTTTTATTCTTAATAAATTATGTATTGCTATCCCCAAATGGCAAAAACATACACAAATCCACAAATAATTAAGCAGTTGCTGCTTAACCATCTATATTTATTAATATTCATTATATCATACGAGTGCACAGTATTGATTTGTTGTCGGTACAAGAGAAGACAGAAGATGGGCTGCTGTGATAACGGCAGCTGTCGGCTTCGACTTTTTTTTTTCCTGACAAAAAGGTCAGACTCGTCCGACAGAACAGACAGCCCTCTCACTACATGCTTTAGAAGAAATGTCACATACTTGTGCAAGAAGAAGTTTGTAAAGCCGTTTGGCCTTTCTGTTTTTTTTTTTTATAAATACAGACCTAATGTGGTCTGATCTTTACCTAAAATGTAAGCTGATTTAACTGAAGGGACACAGGCCGCTGTGCTTCTCATGCCTGTTGTGAACACACTAAGCAAATCACTGGAGCCTTAAGACTGGAAAAAAAAACCAAGTGAGACGCTGTGCTCCTGGGGAGATGATGTTGGATGTGAGGGTTGTAGAGGTTTCCCTCCTTATAAAAAAAGGCAAAAAAAAGTCTCTTCCGACATAGTCTGCACTTCTCACTTGCTGGTAGGAACCATGCCTCTATCACAACAACTTTCACACAGCTTTTTCCACCCTGCACTGTTATTGATTATTTAGTGTGTACAAGAAAGACTTCAAAAGTACATGTGTCTGTGTGTTATTGATTTAGCCAGATCATGTTTGTCCATTTTTGTGACTTAGGTGAAAAATCAGGCCACATTATATAGGTAATCAATCCAGAAAAGGTAATTTTATTTATTTAGCACATTGCATTCCATGTGAATTCAACGTGCTTAACATAAAAGATAAAAAAATAAAAACCTGTGTAAGTCTACTCAGCCTTAAGGCAATAAAGTCAGCAAGACAAACTTTACAAAGAAGTAAAATGCAGCATTAACACACAAGTACATGCACACACAAACACGGTTATTACACATAGGTCTGTGAGAATAAAAAGGTTTTGAGCCAGTTTTGTTAATGTAGACACAGTTATAATTGACCTCAGGTCAGCTTGTTCCAAAGAACAGGACCACAGTAACTGAAAGCACCCTCAGAACACTTGGATCTAATTCTGGGAACAGTTAAACAATCTGCACCGACTGACATGAGAGGTCTGACAAGGTTACAGACACTGAGAAAGTCAGAGATGTACTTTGGGGCCAAAGTATTGAAAGCTTTTTAAACGACTATAGGGATTTTAAAGAAAGGCTGATAATTCCAAGTTCTAACCTGACACGAGAGATACACTAAAAACCACACAAACACCCACACAACAGGGGTCAGACTCATCTCAATGGGAGATGAGGCAGCCTATGGCGAGGAGGTCCTGAAGTTGACAGTCTGGTGTTCAGAGAACAAACTGGCACTGAACACCATATAAACCAAATGGACTTCAGGAAGCACAGGACTGACCCAACCCCCCTCTACAACAACTGACATTTGGACAGCATTTGCAGAGGCTCCACAGCTTCAGGTTTCTTGGTGTCCTCATCTCTGCTGATCTCTATTGGACAGATATCATCACAGCTGTTATCAAGAAGGCTCAGCAGCAACTACACTTTCATAGAGTCCTCAGGAAGAACAACTTAAACCTGCTGCTGACCTTCTACTAGAGCCTGCTGACATACTGTATCACAGTATGGTACGGCAGCTGCACTGAGGCAGACAGGGGAGTCAAGACAGCATGTTGGCTGCCCTTTCCCCACCCTGATGGACATCTAGACCTCCCGCTGCCTCAGCAGAGCCAAAAACATAATCAAGGACAATTCACACCCTGACTTTGAACTGTTTGACCTGCTGCCCTCTGGCAGGCGCTACAGGTGTATCAAAGCCAGAACAAACAGACTGAAGAATAGTTTCTTTGCCAAAGCAATAACCACCCTGAACTCTCTCTCACACACACACACACCACACACACACACACACACACACATTCTCTTTTTTTCATATCACATTATACATTCTGTATAATGACAAAGAAAGGCATTCGATAAGTCTTCTACACTGTTTTAAAAAGCTATAGTCCTGCTTTGAGATATACACACTTATGTGCAGCAAGTGGCTAAAACTCTGCTGTCCTCTGCTGACATTTCAGAGCATGTTGTTCTTTACAGAGCAGCAACCTGGCATCTTTCCATATCACTCACACATACAGCAGTAATCAGTTATGAGGGTCTGATGTCTGAACCTGAAGTTTTTTCCATGTAAAAAATTGGCTTGTGTGATGTTCTAGATAGCTTTTACTTTGAAAAGACTCTACAGGAATTCCACAAGTTATGGGCTGCCCCCAAGGCCCTCTCACTGGGTTGTGTTTAGGGGGTTGGGTTAGGTTAGGTTCCTTTTAATACACAAACACGTTTCTATCTTGGTGTCATTGTGTTTTCATTATTGTCTAGTTCTATTCTGGTTCTGTTATTATACTTAACTGTCTTGTCCTTTGTGTTGTTAAACATTGTTAATTAGATTTTTAATCTTAAGCGTTTCCCCCTGCATGAACTTGGTGCTGGGCTCTCCTTTAGTTCACTTCCTGTTTTATTCTGGAGGTTAGGGTCCGGGATAGTTGTGAGGAGAGGATCCAAATGAGGGATACTAGCCAGACAAAATACCTGAGAGCAAGTCTTTACTAGGCTGATGGCAAAAGTTCCACGAGTATAAACAGAGTGGAAACACAAAGACCAAAAGAACAGCCTCAATAGAAAAGTCATAGGAAACAAAAATGTAGTTGCACAACAGAGGAGGGAAAAACAGCGCTGTATATAAACACAGAACTAATTAGATGGGCACAAGACAGGAGGAAACAGTTAACGGCAAATGAAAAAAAAAAATCAGGAAAGAGGGAACAGACAGGAAGTAACACTAGAACTAAGCTTCAAAGTAAAACAGGAAGTAGCTGAAAGACAAGTACAGACATGGACATTAAGACTTAACAAGATGTGTGAGACCAGGAAACACAAATAGGCCTAAATTCAGAAAGAAAAAGATGAGGTACAAACAGAAACACAGATAAAAGATGAAACTTGTACTAGTTCTACTATAAGTAATACACATTATAAACCAAAATACAATAAGTTACAGAACAAGAGACTCTGTATTACCAGAACTAACCCTCATGATATACCAGAATAACTAAGGAAACATGAACCAGAGTAATTTTTAAATGCAAAAACAAAACAAACAAACAAAAAAAAAAAACACCCAACTGTCAATTTGTTGGAAGATGCAATGATACACTAATCAGTGTTTATTTATAAG